>VWYK01058110.1:22155-37725 GCA_013399775.1 Semnornis frantzii | reverse complement strand
GGTTTTTTTTTTTTAATGGAAAAGTTAATCCTTCTGACCTGGAGATCAGTTTCCTAATGTGAGTAGTTTGCCATTTCAGAGAGAGATCCAAAATAATCACCCAATTGGATGAAAGATATTTGCTTATATCTGCTAGGCTGCTTTCAAAGCAAAGCCCCAGTCCCACAATCTGATTTTTCCAAGTGAGTTTCAGAAAGGTTGATACTTGAGAAGTATTAAAAAGGAATTCAGTTTTGTGGTTGTTGGTTTGGGTTTTTTTAATTTTTTATTTTAATCTATTGACATTAACAGGTAGATTGAGTCTCACTTTTATTTATGGTAACAAATGATTCTGTTTTATTTTGTCTGTATTTTCTGCTGCAGTTAGAGCTGTGTGTTTTACTATTGAAAGGCCAGAAAACGTGAAGCTTTTACTCTAAGTGTAATGAAAATGAGAGCTAATTAATCTCTGAGATTTGAAAGTGTAATTATTCTTCGTCTCTTGACTGTATGATTTTTGTTTGGATCAAATATAAACTTGTTCAATGTAAAAGAAGTTGTTCTCATCTTTCCAACTTACAGGATTGAAAAAAAGTGTCTCGAGTATTGTAGGGATTTGGTTCTCAAATTGTAAACCAAAGAGTCTGAGTAAACATCCTAATATTTGGCTGTTTATTCTGAATCAAAACCTCCACAAATATTGGCATTCCTCTTCCAGGAGTATCTTTTGTTAACTGAAAGATAAGCTTTGAATTAATTGGAATCATTCTGTGGTATATAAAGATCTGCCTAAATGATTAAGAAATTCTTCCTCAGTCTCTGCTTGGAGGTGAGCATTACAAAATGTCATCAGTGTAAACAATTCCAGAATATTGTTTTTCTGCCGCCTTTCTCAGGCAGTCTGTACTACTTCAGAAAATTTCATGCCATTGATTTTCTTAGAAAAGCTGAGCTTTTGACCATCAATATCAGCATTACCTACCTTCAAGCTTAACAGTCACTCAGAGTAAGTACTGAGAAGAGCTTGATGTCACCACTGCATTTGAGGACTGCAGCTCTAAGTGCTGAAGTAAATGTGCCTGCAGTAGTTCAGGTAATCTCCAATGTGCTGTGTCTGTAGTGGCTCTTCACTTGGAGTATTTGAGTGTCACTCTCCTCTGAGTGGTTCAGTTCTAGCAGGTATCACTTGGTGCCTGAATAATATCTCTGAATCACAGGGTGTAAGAATAAACAGTGCAATTTTTAGGCACTTGCCAGGTTGCTCTGGTTTAAAGAGAAATTTTTCTGTTCTCGCTTAACTTCCTGCTGAGTTCATGGTTTAGTTTGGCAGCTCACAGAGTTCTCGTTGAACTGGTTCATCTCTTTACCATCACATCCATCCACCCACGTGCAGAAGTCCCATGATAACAGAACTCGACCCTAAATAAACAAAACCCAACCAACCACTCAACAGTCGAAGCAAAACAAAACAGGAGAATCAGAGGCTCCTTTGTGAGAGTCATGTCAGAAGTACAATTTTAATGAGCCCTAGACCAGTGAAAAAAGTAACAAAATAAATGCAGTGTGGGCAAAGTCCTGTTCTAATTTCAAATTGTCTTTTCACTTACCCAAATCCCTTAAGAGCATGAGGAAGTTTGGAATTGCAGCATTGTCTTTTATATAAATTTAAATGTGACATTATTCACAAGGTTCTCATCATTATTTTTACTATTACCATCTTCCTGGAGGCAAAGGAGATGCTGTAGTCAAGTCTCAAGATATTTGTTAGTTTTCACTCAAGCAAATTTCAGCTGAAGTCAGAGGATACTCTCTGAGCAGGGGGTTGAGCCTCATGTGTATTAGCTGGAAGTTGTACTGCAGCCAGCCCCAGATGTAATCATAGAACTGGTTTAGGAACCCAGACTGGACATGGTTTTTCTTGTATTTCCTTCTGCTGTCATGTTCAGGCCTCTGTTGAAGCCACAGCTTGAATACTGTGTCCAGTTCTAGGTGCCATAGTATAAGAAAGACATTGAGGTCCTGGAGCATGTTCCAGAGAAAAGCAGTGGGGCTGGTGGAGGGTTTGGAGGGCATGGAATGTGAAGAGCAGCTGAGAAAGCTGGGGTTCTTTAGTCTGGAGAAGAAAAGGCTAAGGGGAGATCTCACTGCTCTCTGCAACTACCTGAAAGGAGGTTGTAGTGAGGCTGATGATGGTCTTCTCCCACGTAACTAGCAATAGGATCAGAGGAAATGTGTTTAAGTTGTGCCAGGGGAGGTTTAGATTGGACATTAGGAAAATCTTCACTGAGNTGCCAGGGGAGGTTTAGATTGGACATTAGGAAAATCTTCACTGAGAGAGTGGTGAGGTGTTGGAACAGGATGCTCAGGGAGGTGGTGGAGTCACTATCACTGGGGGTGTTCAAGGATATAGTTTACTGGGTTGTGGTTAGACTTGATGATCTTAAAAGTCTTTCCCAACCTTAATGATTCTGTGATTTTGTCTGAGTAAAGACCAGCACAGCATACTTGCTTCATCTGAGAAGTACATCATTGTGGTCTTGCTGTAGAGGTTTTGGGAATTAATTGGCTGAGGCAGGAATTATTTAAAAAGAATTATTTTTTATTTCCTGAAAACCCTGCCCCCAAATTATATACAGAACTAGTTAAGGTTTGTTTTCAGTCTCTAATTCATTCAGGAAAATCTTCAAAGGATGCTTATGGACAAATTTAGAGATTTAGGAAAGTCAGAAAATGGAAAAGACTAAGCTACAAACACGGCTTTACCCCACTATAAATCAGGCTGAGCAGAGAATTAAGGGAAACAGCTTTTTACTCATGTAGGTGAGATAGGGAGTTGGCAATGATCCCTTTCTGAATTTCTCTTTGGAAGCAGCCTTCTGCAAGCAATATCCAATCATACAGATCTATGTGGCAAAAGCCCAAGTGTCTCAGGATATCATTTGCCTTCTCTGCAGCAGAGGCATGTTGCTGGCTCACGTTCACCAGGACAACCAGGTCATTTTCTGCCAAGCTGCTTTCCAGCTGGGTGGCCTGCAGCATGTACTGGTGCATGGGACTATTTTTCCACAGATGAAGGACTTTGCATTTTTCTGTGATGAACATCATGAGGTGCTTCTCAGCCCATCTCTCTAGACTCTCAATGTCTCCCTCTTTGCATGGCAGCACAACTCTGTGGCACATCAGCCACTCCTCCTCCTCGAACTTGTGGAGGTTACATTGTACTCCATCATCCACATCATTAATGAAGATATTAAACAGGATGACACTGTAAGTTAGTTAAACATAAGTTTAACAGTAAATGCCACTGTGGTTGGCATCTGTAAAAGAGGAAGCACCTTTCACCAATAATTATGACATGGCAGTTGCTGTGTTCCACAGTATCCATCAGGAAATAAATTCCCTGGGTGCCGCTTTGGGGTTGCTGTTGGATTACTGATGTTTAATTCGTGACGTTTGTTGTACTGCTGCTCAGCAGCTATTTCAGATTGCGTAGTGTGGGGTGGATGAGGCAAAGCATAACTAACATGTTTACTCAGCACAACAGCAGTGCATTGCATCAGCATGATTTGCAAATTGAAATAGGCCATTTCAAAGCACTCTGTGCTCCAAAAATAATGTGACCCTCCCACTGCAACTCTCAGTGCTGCCCAGTATTGTGACACTGCTGATACTTGCTTGCTAACGATCAGGTGCTGAAGGACATTGCAAAATGTCACATTGCCAGCTTCCAGTGGTACTGCATTTTAAATCTCAGCTCTTTGGCGCTTAGGAACACAGGCTGCTTTGCTCTGAAAATTGCCTTCAATGACACTGCTCATGCTAGCAGATAGGCACATGTCAAAGGGTTGGCAAGGGCTGGAGTCTTACGTGGTCAGCAGGAATGGGGAGGTGTTTGTCCTCCTGTATGTGGCCATGGTGAGGCCGCCCCTCAAGTAGTGCATTTGTTTCTGGACCCCTCACTACAGGAATGACATTGAGGTGCTGGAGTGTGTCCAGTGAAGGGCAGTGAGGCTCCTTAAGGCCCTTGAGCACATGCCCTGTGAGAAGTGGCTAAGGGAGCTGAGGTTGTTTAGTCCAGTCTGGAGAAGAGGAGGCTGAGGGGACTGAGGAGAGGGCAGCCTCTTCTCCTTGGCGGCAAGTGACAGAACTAGGGAAAATGGTTACAACCTGCACCATAGGAGGTTTAGGCTAGATTTTAAGAAATAATTCTTCACTGAACAGATTGTCCAGCATTGGAATGATCTGCCCAGGGCAGTGGTGGAGTCACCACCCCTAAAGGTGTTTAACTGACATCTGGACCTGGTGCTTAAGGATGTGGTTTAGTGTTGACTTTTCAGCACTGGTTCGAAGGTTGGACTGGATGATCCTGAAGGTCTCTTCTCAGTAAGATATAATCTGTGGTTCTGTGTGATTCTGTATTTCCATGGAGAAGGTAGCTGCCCAGGTTAGGCTGACATTTGACAAACAGGACAATCCAGCAAGATTTTGAATTAGGAGTTTAAATTATTCTCTCACTAGTGAACAAAGTTCCCTGAGCTCATCCAACACTGCGCTCTCCTCACTGTAGAGCTTGTCGGGAGGAGAGGAGGCTGGACCAGGGCAGCAGGGCATGGCAGAGTTGTTTTAACTACTTGTGCTTGGTGTTCATCTTGCATATAATTGGTTTAAATATTTGTTTCTGAGAGTAAAAAAAAATTACTAATGGGATTTTCAACTATTGTGAGGGGTGATGTGTGTGTGTGTCCCCTTTTTACTGCAGTGTTCAGTGATATTTTATAAATTCATGTTTTCATATACCAGTGCAAGAACTGTTGTTAGGTTGCATTGTGCTGATAGGAGAAAGATCTGAACTGCTGTACATAAAGAATCAGGTCCTATGAAAGATATAAACACCTGAAAACGGGACTGAGATGGATTTCAGCTGCCAGTTCAGAGATTCCATTTCAGTCTTGGGACAAAACTTGGTATGAGTTGTTCTGCTCTGCATGAGCTCAGCACAGTGCACTGGGCTGACTTACTCCAAAAGGCTCTGGCTCCATCCTAAACCTTCTTGTGAACCAACACCTAAGCGGACCATGTCTCAGGGGTCCTAGTCTGTGACATGATGAGAATACTTGTAAAATGCACAGATAGTATCAGCTGTCTGCTCTGCACTCCCCAGCTCCTCTCATTGTTTTTTCAAATGCAGGTGAATGATAAACCCTTATTTCATGCAGTGGCAAGAGGACTAAGCTGGAAAAAGCATTGATTCCTTTCCCAACTGGAGGAGAGGCAAGCCTATGATATCAAGGAGTGCTTAAACAGCTTAGCTGTGTGTCTGAGAGAGGACAGGAGAAAAAAAAATGGTTAAAACTAAACTGTCCTGCAGCTGCTGGAGAGGGAGGTGGCATTGGGTAATCCTGATTATCTCCAGTTTTCTGCTTCTGCTTTCAGGTTTACTTAGGCAGTCATGGAGGAAAGAATCACTTCAACTACTGCTCTGAAAATATGGTGTGAGAAGCTGAAAGCAAAATTTAGGGCCTGATCAGTAGTTACCAGAGCTCTGTGCTGCCTTGTGTGCTCTTCTGTGCTGTAAATCATGGCTACTTCACTTCGACAGAAGAGGGCCTCCCAACTTCACCTTCTGGTGAGTTGTCCTGAGCTTGAGTGCTTTCAGAATGAGCAATGTGGGCTCTTGTTGTCAAGGCCTGGTTCAAGAGGTAGAACCTCAAAGTTCCCTTGAGGCAGCCTGAGGTTTAAAGTGCTCGGTTCCTGAGGTTTAAAGTGCCCACTACCTGAGGTTTAAAGTGCTCGGTTCCTGAGGTTTAAAGTGCCCACTACCTGAGGTTTAAAGTGCTCGGTTCCTGAGGTTTAAAGTGCCCACTACCTGAGGTTTAAAGCACCCGAGGTTTAAAGCACCCAAGGTTTAAAGTGCCCGGTTCCTGAGGTTTAAGGTGCCCAGTGCCTGAGGTTTAAAGTGCCCAGATCCTTCATAGAATTTCAAGTATTCAGATCTCTGGCCAGTCACATCCTGGGCTGCATCCAGAGCAGCAGGGCCAGCACACCCAGAGAGGGGATTCTGCCACTTTGCTCAGCTCTGGGAGGATCTCACCTGGAGTACTGTGTCTGGCTCTGGAGCCCTCAACACAAGAAGGATGTGGACCTGATAGTGGGGGTCCAGAGGGGTTGGAGCACCTCTGCTACAAAGGCAGGCTGAGGGAGCTGGGGGTGTTTGGCCTGGAGAAGAGGAGGCTCTGGGGAGACCTAATAGCAGCCTACCAGTACTTGAAGGGGCTTACAAGAAGGCTGCAGAGAGACTGTTTGCAAAGGCCTGCAGCGACAGGATGAGGGGCAATGGCTTCAAACTAGAGAAGAGCAGATTGGATGTTAGGAACAGGTTCTTTACTATGGGAGTGGTGGAACACTGGAACAGGTTGCCCAGGGAGGTAATTGCGGCCCTGTCCCTGAAGATATTTAAGGTCAGGCTGAACAAGGCTCTGAGCAACCTGATCCAGCAGAGGATCCCTGCTGACTGCAGGGGAGCTGGGCTAGGTGACCTTTGGAGGTCCTTTGCAACCCAAACCATTCTATGATTCTGTGATCCTGAGAGCTGGAAATGCTACTTTCTGAGGGCCAAAGCTCACTTCTTTATCTCTGAATAGCCAGCTATCTAAAGAAACAGGGATATTTCAGTATGAGAGCAAGGCACATAAAACACCAGGCTTTCAAGGCCTAGCTTACAGAATCTAATGCCTTTTGGCATTACACTTGACTCATCAGTGGGGTTGAACTTTACATGGGCTTAAATTGTGCTTAGTCTTAGTCTGAGTGCATGCTGCACTATTTCTGTTGGAGGCTTTGTAAGAAAATCCAGACCTGTTGTCAAGTTCAGGTTCACCAGTACAAGTAGGCTGAAGCCAAACTCCAGAGAAGGGTGCTGTGAGGACGTAGCCTGCTCCAATATGTTCGCAGCTGGCCTGGCCAGCTGGGTCAGGCATGGTGTGAGCACATGGAGCCCAATTCACCAATGAGCAGCCAAGGGTCAGTTCTCTGGGAGCAGTGTGGCTGCAGCAGGCAGGCTGACAGCTACAAATGGTGAAAGACACAGGACACAGCACTCCACACTTAAACCTGTGCTCAGACCTGCTCCTAATCTCTTGCTGCTGAACCATCCAAAACATCTAGGCTAAAACAGCACTGTGCTCATTCTCGATGAGCAACATCTGCTTCTGCAGCCACTCCCCGTGCAATCAGTGGAGCTGCTCACATGGCACTGTCTATTGAAGGTATCAGCTGCAAAAATACACTCTGTTTTTTGTTTGGTTTTTTTTTTTTTTTATTCTGTTTTCGTTTTCTATTCTGTGTCTCAGAGCATGAGGCAAGGTGCCTGCATCAGTGTTGCACATCTGGAGTCCTGTGTGCAGTTCTGGAGCCCCCAGCACAGGAAGGACATGGAACTGTTGGAGCCAGTCCAGAGGAGGCCACAAANCCAGGTTGGACAAGGCCTTGAGTGACCTGTACTAGTGGGAGGTGTCCCTGCCTATGGCAGGGGGTTGGAACTGAATGATCTTTGAGGTCCCTTCCAACCTTACCATTCTATGATTCTATGATTTTTGGCTCATGTCCACAGATGCTTGCTGATGGGAGGAAGAGGACAGTTCTCCCTGCAGCCTCCTCCCTGATGGGCTATTGGCATAATGGTGAAAAGGACAATGTGGAGTTTCTTTCTTTTCCTCACATTTTGCTAATTGCCACCTAAACAAAGAACTGTAGATGCTCTAAGGTAGTTTTTTCACCACAACTGCATCCCAACAATCCGGTGGGATGTTCTAACATACAGTCCAATTTTCCTGGCAAGTCACTGCTATTTCATATTTAGAAGATATTTATTTATTTATCTTTACTGGACATGTATATTTGTACTTATACCTGGACTGATGCTTTATGTTGGATGAGCTGTCTTGCAGAGATTTATCGATTGAGCATGATAAGATTTCTTGACTGTCACACCCTTTTGGTAGGAAATATTACACATGTTTATATGGAAAAGGATTTGAAGTTCCTATATTTATATACTGAGCATGAGCCTGCCAAGTTATGAAACTTTATTTGGAAATAAATGTTGTACTTAAGAGTTCTTAAGACAGTAGTGTAAACATTGGGAATGTAAATTCCAAAGATAGGAATGTTGCCAAAGATAGAGATGTAAAATTAGATTCTTAATTCCAAATAAATATGCAGTTTTGACAGAACCTCTTCTCTTTGACGATAAGCTGGCAGGCATCTGTTGTGTTTCTGTTTCTTGCCAGTCCCAGTGGATATCTAAGCATGAACCTTTTTGGAGTTAATAGCAGTGCATGTTGGGGAACCATTAAAAAGAGTCGCCTTAGAGTCTCAGAAGCATTGCAGACTGTAAATATAGGTGCCAGGAGTGATGAAAGGTGCTGCAGTCTACCTTCAGGTGTTGTGCAGGCAAGGCAACTAATTCACTGACTGATAGCAATGGGAATTTTCCACTATTGGGTTCTAATGGAAAGGTGAGAAGAAGGCAGTAGAAACCTTTGTTTATCCCTTTCCTTTTGTTTTTTTTCCCCCCCGGCTAGTCCGTACTTACATAATTCCTTTATTCTGGTTGAACACTTTGGTCTGGACATCCCATTGCTATTTTTGCAGAGTTCAAGCAATGCAGATTTCAATTCCCACACTGGCACCTCTGTAAGCCAAGACTCACTGCTAGTGATTGCACACATCTCAGTGTTTGGCTGTCATTCACAGAAGAATCTCCATTTGTGACAGTTGTCCAGGTTCAACTTTAACCGTAAGTTTTAGTCCTGTTGTTCTCAAGGGAAGCAGTTCCTTAAGCCTCAAAAGGGACAATAATTTAGTATGTGAGAACCTGGTCCCTAGGGTACACATGCATACTTCCCTTTGTTCATAAAACATGAGCAATTAATTCTAAGTATCTTAATTTTTCTGTATGTCATTTTCAAGCCAAATATTTAATATCATACTCCCAACCATGGCATAAAAGAATAAACTAAACAATACCAACAACAAAAAGTTAAAGTAATGAATTTAAAGCTAGATTGAACTAGCCTAGCTTTTTTTTTTTTTTTAATTATTTTTATTTTAGCTACCATTGGATATTTGATGTGCCAATACATCATTAAATATTTTTTCTCAGAATTAGAGGTTTTTTCCCCCAAATTTTGCAGTCTTGTAACAAGGATGCACTTGATTCCTTTGCGCCTAGACATGCTCATCACCATCACCACAGAATTACCAGAGAGTTAAGAATGTTGCAGCACTTTCCTGAATGACAAACTGCAACAAATGAATGTTTATATATCCTTGAAGCTGTTTTGTTGGATGCTCCTTCTGGCTGTATTACTTGCCAAGACATTATTATATGACCCAAGTCCACAGTGTATACTCTGAGAAAGGCAATCATTATCAAGAGGGAGGAAAAAAGGTCCTTCTCTCTTGAGCAGGCCATTTAACATAATGTGAACATCTTTCTTTTGATAGATGGTAATGTAATCTCCTCTTAGTCTTTCAGCTTTGTTTTGACAGTTGCCTTTGAAAGATGGAGAGAGCAGAGCTCTCTCTGTGCAGAGCTGGGCATCAGGTAGAAGCAGTATAGGTAAGCCTGTGCCACACTGTGCATTACTGTACATGATCTGTAACATGCAGAAGCAACATCACAGGATCACAGAATCACAGAAATATCCAGGTTGGCAAAGCCCCTCAGGATCACCAAGTCCAACCTAGAACCCTACTTTACAAGATTCACCTTAAACCATATCCCTAAGCACCACATCCAAACCACCCTTAAACGCATCCAGGACTGGTGACTCCACCACCTCCCTTGGCAGCTCATTCCAGTCCCTGACTATTCTCTCCATGAAAAACTTTTCCCTAATGTCCAATCTAAACCTCCTCAGTCTCAACTTGAGGCCATTCCCCTTTATCCTGTCTCAAATTACCTGTGAGAAGAGCCCAGCCTCTCCATGATGTCCTTTCAGGTAGCTGTAGACAGCAATGAGGTCTGCCCTCAGCCTCCTCTGTTTCATACTAACCATCCCCAGCTCCCTCAGTTGCTCTTCGTAAGATTTATTCTCCAGGCCCTTCCCCAGCTTTGTTGCCCTCCTCTGTGCTGGCTCCAGCACCTCCACATCTCTTGTATTCCGGTGCCCAAAACTGAACACAATACTCGAGGTGTGGCCTCACCAGAGCTGAGTACAAGGGGACAAACACCCTCCTGCTCCTGCTGGACACAGCATTTTTGATCCAAGCCAGGATGCCACTGGCCTTCTTGGCTGCCTGGGCACACTGCTGGCTCCTATTCAGCTCCTGTGTATTACAATCCCCAGATCCCTTTCTGCCAGGCAGCTCTCCAGCCACACTGTCCCAAGCCTGTAGGGGATGTAATATATATATGCATATTCATATGTGTGTGATTCTCTGTTTAGGTTTGTCACCTCTGCCTCTCAGCATGGCTAATTAGGTCATGTTGAGAGAGTGTCTGAGGGTTTTGGAGGTTCTGCAGAATTCTTTGCTGTGTTGTTCTGGTATACAGGCATTAGCGTTGGCAGCCTGACACAAACCCACACAAAAGATCACTTCTGTCTGTTGATGAAAATCAGAGAAGGAGAGAGATTCTAAACCAAGGAGTTCCTTATTTTTCTCATTACTCCCAGGGTAAAATAGGATGTTTTTCTGTGAAGAGATGGAAAAGAAACAGGAAAGAAAGAAGAAGTTCACACAGAAAAATTAAAGAGGATTTGGGAAAGAGCTAAACTATATATATATGTGGTGTCTGGAAATCTGCCCCACGGTGAGGAAATTGAAGGAGCTCACTCAAGAGGTTAAGTCTTGATCCCTGTTTCCCCAAGGCTCCTTAATTTAGCAGACAACAGCATAGTCAGAGCCAGCACACGGGATGTTAAGCCAAATATTCTGCATAGAAACAAATCACTTTAAAGCAGGAAAATTTCCTGTTGACTGGGATAGGAATCCCATGCATTTTTGTGGTGTTGAGATAGAGAACTCTTGGGCTGTTTCGAGATCTCTGCTGCTGACATCACAGTGTGAGTTTCAAACTTAACTCACTCTCCTTTGTGTGTAATGGTTACCAAAAGATCTCTGACACATCTTTTTCCCGGGTCCTGAGAAACATATTAGCTGTCAGTGTGCCTGGAGTTTATGCTTGGATTTAAGGAGGAGACAGCTGTGATATCAGTAAGCATAGCAAACCACAGGAATTTAATACTGTCAGTCTGAGTGTTTGGACTTCATGATTTAGATTTGCCTCATTTGCAATCTCTACAAAATGAAGGCAAAGATCTGTGTTTGCTCTCTCTGGTCAGGGAAGGTAGGGATTTATTCCAGATTAAACATTTGAAAGGATACAGCTGTCCTTTAACAGAAGAGAAGAGATAAGGGAAGATACAAAACATGACCTCCTAGGTTGAACTGACATGAAGTGGGAGGCAGAGAGGAAAAAAAAAGGTTCATTTAATGATGTGGGAGAGGAGCTGCATGAGTTTGTGGACCCAGTTACATCATTTCATTTGTCTCACACTAGCTACCAGTAATGGGATATGAGAGAAAGGACAAGAAATCCTGATGGCTCTTAGCTCCTTTTAAAACTATGGCTGCTTTCTTGGGGGTACAAAGAGAAATTTTGTTAACTCTCATACCTGGTTTCTATCAGTGGAGTTATATACAGCACTGGAGGGACACCTTTCAGTTCAGGACTTTTCAGTTGTGCTTGTGATTCCTCTCCCTGCCTGCCTTCCTAGCATCTTCCCTTTGGCCGTTGTGGCAGCTCACCAAAATGGCTGTTTTCATGGACCTAGGGCTGTTTTTAATGAATGTGGGTGACCAACCTATTTCACATACTATAACTGCCTGCATTTTTAGAAAGAATCATAGAATTATAGGATCATAGAATGGTAAGGTTGGAAGGGACCTCTAGGATCATCTAGTTCCACCCCCCTGCCATAGGCAGGGACACCTCCTACTAGTAATCTCCCCTCTGCCAGTTCAAACCCATTCCTCCTCCTCCTGTCATTGCAAGACCTTGTCAATAGTCCCTCCCCAGCCCTTCTGTAGCCCCCTTCAGATACTGAAAGGCCACTCCAAGGTCTCCTCAAAGCCTTCTCTTCTCCAGGGAGGGAGCATCCACATACCTCCCCAGACTATCTGATGTTCATTCAGAATTCCTTAGGCTGCTGATACTAAACTAGGATAGGTTTAGGATTTTCACTCCTGTTATGGTTTGCGGCTGGGTGCCTTCAAGAACCATAAAGTCGAGGGCCTCCAGAAGCTACATGGGTCCAGAAGGTGGACCTATCTGTCTCACTCCTCAAACCAAGACAACTCCAATCAAATCACATTTTACCAAAACCCAAAGACATTCTGCTTTCTTCCTTTCTTCCCCTCCCCTCTCCCCCTACCTTTTGTCCCACACTGGAGACTGAGTCTGACCAGCACCTTTGTACAAGTTCTAAAAGTAGATTTTTGCCCCAGATGCATGTGCAAAGCTTTGTGGGGCTTGTTGGAGGTTTATAGTAGAGCTGAAGTTGTCACTGTGATACATAAATGAAAAGCTAGCTAGAATCATTTTAGGCAGAAAGGTTATGCAGTGATTTCTGCATTGATATGATTTCCTAATATCAACCTGCCTTTAGATATTTCTGAGCTTTTGATTATAGAAGGCTCCATTTAACTCCTTAACCTGCCCTGAACTGGGAACCAAAAGGATTAAAACTGGCTTAAATCATTACACTTCTCTTTCCCCTCTATCCTCAAAATCACACTCTCAAGGAAGATTTTGGTGTGGCCATTTGTAATTATTGCTTACCGCATACAAATTTGCTGTTGAATCTGATCAGCTCCACTGCCCTTGATCTGGAACAACTCCACACCTCCCCAGGCCATCTGAAGGGAAATTCTTGTGTCCTAATGCAAGAAATCCATTCTGAAGGTGGTGCAACACAAAGATTTCAAGCATACTAGATGTCATTTTTTTTCAGTAAGAACTGTTGATTGTTGTAAATCCAGAGAGTGTGTGACCCTCATAGGCTGAGGTTCTATGAAATGCCAAGCAGAACCTAAACCAGTAAAACCTACAGCAGTGTACCAGCTAAAGCCTACACACAGAGTTCAATAAGTAAATTCTTTCAGGAAGAATGTTGCTTGACCCAGTAAGTAAGATTAATATCTCTGAGAGGATCTGAGCCAGCATCTGCTTTTACAGCAGCATGACTCAGAAGTAACTGTATTAAGGACAATACACAGAATAATAGAATCATGCTTCATCTTATTTAGATTAAAATGGATTTTGGTGCCTTCAAGCTATTGGTGTGGATATGTTAGCTGGTCACATTCTGAAAACTGAAAGTTTTGTTTTTCATACAGTTGGGTAAGTGAATGAGAGTCTTTGTACCAGTAATGAAAGCACACAGAAAATATTTCCATTACAGCTGAACTCTGTAGACAAGTTATGGAGGTGAAACATTTCCTGCCACATCTGTATAATCTGCTCAGATAATTTGGTTTGAATTTAAGAATTCTGATGCTCTTTGAATGTATCTGGTAGGACACCTTTGTTTCTCACTTTTGCTCATAAGTCTTTTGAATTTCAGCTTTGTTTTTTCAAGCCTTTTATTAATGCAAGGACCAGCCAGTTTTTCTACACTCTACAGGCTTGGCAGCAAAAGAATAAAAAAAACAACCAAACAATTGAGTCTTTTGTTCTCTGAGGTCCAGATCTCTTCTTTCTTCTTCCAGCACCTCCTGGAAAAGCAGAAGTGGTGTGAGTGTATTTCATATGTTACAGTAAGACTGCAGACATTGTGAGCTTGGAGAATGTGTCCTCCTTTCCTTTCCAAAGCGTGAGAAAGTGGCTGTTGCACTGGGCTGCTGTGTCGGATACCGAAGAATCACCTCTTCCCTTCTGCTATCCCATACACTTACTACTATGCTGGGAAATGAAATGTTTATGAAAACCAAATGGGTGATGTTATGGTCTGTTCCTTCATGTCATTCCTGAGCAGAATCTCAACTACAGTTCCAACCCAGTCTCTAGAATCTGAAGCTGCCATTCCCAGTCCTGAGGTGTCACAAGATACCTCTGTATGAACTATGATTTTACAGCTATCCTACAGAGCTGGTCAGGAACCTCAGCCAGCTGGTTCTGAAGTGGATTTTGGAGTAATTTTTCATTTTTATAGAGTCATAGAATGGTAAGGTTGGAAGGCACCTCAAAGATCATCCAGTTCCAACCTCCTGCCATAGGCAGGGACACCTCCTACTAGTACAGGTCACCCAAGGCCTTGTCCAACCTGGCCTGGAACACCTCCAGGGAGGGAGCAGCCACAACCTCCCTGGGCAACCTGTGCCAGTGTCTCAACCCCCTCACTGCAAACAACTTCCTCCTAACCTCCACTTTCAATCTCCCCTCTGCCAGTTCAAACCCATTGCCCCTTGTCCTGTCATTGCAAGACCTTGTCAATAGTCTCTCCCCCGCCTTCCTGTAGCCCACTTCAGATACTGGAAGGCTACGATAAGGCCTCCTCAAAGCTTTCTCTTCTCCAGGCTGCAGATCTCCAACTCTCATAGCCTAGAAAGTACAAATATACATAATATATCTTAGTACATCAGGGCCTTCAAGAAATAAGGGCAGTAGGTAAGTGGAGAGAAGCCTTACAAGGTGGAGCACTTACTGACTCACAAGCATAACCATCCAACTAATCTGCATGATGTTTAAGTAAGAGACTTAATCACAGTGAAGCTGTTATCTTAACACACACACTGCTTTAAGAGACCCTGAACTCTATGCTGAATGTGCAGAGCTGCCAGCAAGTTCTGAGCTTGGCCACGCTTCTGTTCAGCCTTTGTTTTTCTCCTTTCTGAATTTGCCTCACCTCTTCAGCAATGTTTCAATGTGTTGTGCAAAACTGCAGGCATGACAGTTTTGGAAGATCTTTCTATAAGGAGGAAAACATTCCAGCAGAACTCTCTGAACCATCTGGTTTATATTTCACTTTATTTGTCGTCTTTTATGAACAAATTACGAAATATACCTTCATTCACAAATTGGAACTATTTACAATTCTTTTCTTTTTTTTTTTTTTACAACAAGGCATTGTTGAGGTTTTGATTTATGGCATCCTTAGAGCATTCTGTCTTTCAAAACAAAGACATTGGTGTTGTTTTCAGCACACTGTCCATATCTGCTCGGAAGGTGAAATGGGAGCCTTGTGGAAGAGTAAGTTGCGCTCTTTTGATATGATCTGCTGGGAAAACTGAGGCTGGATGCATTTGCAATGCAGGGAGGGGGGCAGGCTGTGCAGATGCATTGCTATTACCATGCCACATGATCCGAAGCCATCATATTACACTGCCAAGTGGGGTGGAGAAAATGATTCCCCTGAGCCATCCTTCCTCTGTCCTTTTCTCTTCTCTTTAGGAATCCTGTGAGCGAGCTGAACGTGGTTTAGTTTAATTAATTTTTTTTCCTAGTTTTTGAGACTTCATTGGAAGAGCCTTGAGATGTCCATTTCAAATATTATCACAATGCTGAAAAGTTATTCAGACAAAAAA
>VWYK01058109.1:62358-76326 GCA_013399775.1 Semnornis frantzii | reverse complement strand
CCACTCATCCCCCAGCCTGTAGCCAAACCGTCATAAATGACCATAAATCATGAATTGGTCATAAATGGATGCTCAGTGAAGTAACAAGAACAGTAAACACTTGATTGATGGCTAATATTCATTCACAGACTCACTTGCCAAAGGGCATTAAATATGTTATTTCAAACATAGCTGTCGGTCCAGTCCAAGGCCTGCGGAGGCCTGTGGGCATAGGGCCCAGTTTCAAAGGGAGTTTTGTAGTTATGACCAGAGCACATACAGAGTCCTCAAACTGTCAGGGCTGGAAGGGACCTCGAGGATCATTTAGTACCTGCCCTGCCATGGGCAGGGACACCTCACACTAGATGAGGTTGCTCAGAGCCACATCCAGCCTGGCCTTGAAGACTTCCAGGGATGAGGCTTCTACCACCTCCCTGGGCTACCTGTTCCAGTGTCTCGCCACCCTCATGGTGAAGAACATCTTCTTACTATCCAATCCGAATCTACCCACTTCTAGTTTTGCTCCATTTCCCTCAGTCCTTTCACTACGTGACACCCTAAAAAAGTCCCTCACCAGCTTTTCTGTAGGCCCCCTTCAGATACTGGAAGAGCCTTCAGAGCCTTCTCCAGACTGAAGAGCTTCAACTCTCTCAGACTGTCTCCATAGCAGAGCACCTCCAGCCCTCTGAACATCCTCATGGCCCTTCTCTGGACACGTTCCAGCATGTCCATATCCTTCCTGTAATAGTGGTTCCAGAACTGGATGCAGTACTCCAGGTGGGGTCTCACCAGAGCGGAATAGAGGAAGAGAATCACCTTCCTCGACCTGCTGGTCACACTTCTCCTGATGCAGCCCAGGCTGTGGTTGCTCTCTGGGCTGCAAGTGCACACTGTTGGTTCATGTCGAGCTTCTCATCCACCAGTACTCCGAAGTCCCTCTCCCCAAGACTGCTCTCAACCAGTCACTGTCCAGCCTATATCACTGCTTGAGATTGCCCCGACCCAGGTGCAGAACCTTGCACTTGGTCTTGTTGAACCTCATGAGTTTGCTTGTGCCCACCTCTCCAGCCTGTCAAGGTCCCTCTGGATGGCATCCCTTCTCTCCAGTGGAAAATATCTCCTGAATGTACCTGAAACATGGGGTGGAATTCTTGAAACCACTAATATGAATTAGGCTTCCAGTTCCATAAGGTTATTGGAATGGTTTTGAATATTTGTGTTGTAGTGGGGTTTTTTTGCCAAGAGTTTTCAGGTCTATCAAAGTGCATGATGGTTTGTTGTTGCCTTCAGGAACACCAGAAGACCTAAGAAGGGACTTGCTCAGCAGGGGTGCCAGTTACTTCCAAAGTACACAGAAGAAGGGTGGTGGATTTGTTTGGAGACCTAAATTTGCTGGTTAGGTCTTAACCAAGCAAAGGACAGGGCTCAGCTAATCTGTAACCTCAGTTTAGGCCATGGCAGCTGCTGAATGCTGGAGCTTTATGAGTTAAGGCTAAGAAACATCCCAGGGACACCGAGATGTGTTTGCCGAAGCTTGGTTTGCACCAACTGATTTGCTCATTGAGTGATTATGGCGTTCTTGCTGCTTTTTTCATGTTTTTACTAAGTTTTCCCAGTAGCAATGAGGATTAATGAAGCCATCACTGACATCTCATATTTGTTTTCCTCCTTCCAGCACTATTTCCAGGTGATGTAGCATGCAAGGACACTGATCATGGAAGCGATACCAGCTGCTGTACAAAGTACCTGGAACATTGTTGTACCTGTACCTGATACAGCACCTCAGCTGCATTGCACTGAGCAGTTGTGTCTTTGGAGAGGGCCAGGCTGCCAGTGTGAAGTGTAACAACTAGCACATCTTGTCTCCTGGATTGCTGTCAGGAAAAGCCATTTCACTCTGCAGGTGAGTCTTTTGCTCTGCATTTCAAAAGAAAGTCTTTGATTTATGAGTGGCCTTAGTGAGCTAGCTAAAATACATATCTAGGTCTACATTTCTCCAAATAGGGCAAGAGCAGGTGCTCCCAGAGCTTGCTTCCTAAATGCACACCTGTCCAAACAAGATGTTTGTCTTGGAAGAGAATAAAGAGACATATTTTTTGCCAACTTGTTGCCACCTGGGTAATGTTAACCCTGTTTGTGCCTTCAGCAGTCCAGCACTGTCCAGTGAAGAGATCTTTTCCCCACATATTTTGAGAAGGGCAGTAGTTGTTTCTTTTTAACATCTGGGGAAATTAAGACCTATTCTCTAAAGAAACAAGAGCGTGTGTCAAAGGAATGGTCAGCTAGAGATACTGTTGTAAAGCCATGAAGTCCAAGGACTGCCCTTTACTCAGACACAGGAAGGAAAGAAGTGTTGAAAGTAAATCAGATTGTTGTGTTTGTCCTGCTTTGTTTGAGCTTACCCACGAGGCAGCCTTCCCCATTGAGTTTACTGCCCATGCATGTGGATGTGCACTGAGAAGACAGTATCTGTATTCCTGTCTCAGATATTTTTCAGAAAGTGAACTTGCTGTGTTTATGAAGGTATTACTTAATGGCCCAGGGGTGAATGGACCACCTGAGAGAAGTCATATTTGAAGCAGCCTGTAGGCATGTTGTTCATGAACTTTTATTTTTCCCTGGGTGGAATTAGAAGGGAATAAGCTGAATGTTGAAAAGTAGTGATGGAAAAGTAAGACAAAAGCAAGGGGTAGGGAGGAAAGGCAGGGCACATGAGGAGAAGAAAAGGCGAGTAGGTGAGATGATGAAAGAAATGGATTTGAAGAGGGAAAGATGGATAGTCAAGCAGTTGGCACCAAATGATTGTTAATAGAAAGTGTTTCTGGATGGGAACTTAACTGGAGCAGAACAGTTAGTAATGCAGAGAGCAACCAATTTGAGATATTAATTTGGACACTTTTCACATACTGGTTTCACCCAACACACTTGTCTTAAGGATGGTGTGAGTGAAGCATTTCTCAGTTTCATAGAGAAAACTGATATGTGATCAAACTGGGGGTTGATGTGATCATGAGTGGTGCTGTTGTCCATCACAGTGGATCTGGTTTAAGTGAGATTCAAAGAGTTCACTCATGTCAGGTCTCATCATGCCATACTGATGTTCCTTTTAGAACCATGTCAGAGGCTACCAAAATGAGCTACTAACTCTGCTTCCAGGGTAAGCTTCTCTATTGGAAACATCAAAATACTAGCTGAATTCTGTCTGATTTTTAGCTGGCAAACTAGAACTGGCAAATGTCAGTCTTGTTGGGAGAGGAAGTAGTACTTACTATTATACACTATGCTTGCATTGGACCATGAACATAGAGGTCAGAAGGCCAGATCTGTAACACACATGGATTTTCTATACATTATTTCTATTCCATGAAACCAAATAATTATCACTTGGGGAAGTGTCTATCATTTCTTGCCAGATGCTGACAGATAGGAATCTTCCTAAGTACTCCCCCTATTGCTCTGATGGTTTTCTCTAGTGTGGGATGGTTTAGACAGCCCCTCCTAAGTGACCAGAGCAGGACTGCCAGATCCTGACATTTTTTTATTTTTACAAAGGAAGCAACAGTGGAGCATCTGAATTATTTCCTTGATGTTGGTCACCCTAAATGCACCCATGTAACGTGTTTATCACAGTTAGTTTACTTTTGTAAGTAAAATTACCTCTGAACATCCTTGACTCTGCTCTCATCAAACCCCATCTGGAGTACTGTGTGCAGTTCTGGAGCCCCCAGCACAGGAAGGACATGGAACTGTTGGAGCGAGTCCAGAGGAGGGCCACAAAGATGCTCAGAGGGCTGCAGCAGCTCTCCTATGAAGACAGACTGAGAGAGTTTGGGCTCTTCAGCCTGGAGAAGAGAAGACTTCCAGGAGACCTTAGAGTAGCCTTCCACTATCTGAAGGGGGCCTACAGGAAGGCTGGGGAGGGACTATTGACAAGGTCTTGCAACGACAGGACTAAGGGTAATGGGTTTAAACTGGCAGAGGGGAGATTTAGACTGGATGATAGGAGAAAGTTCTTTCCAGTGAGGGTGGTGACAGACTGGCACAGGTTGCCCAGGGAGGTTGTGGCTGCTCCCTCCCTGGCGGTGTTCAAGGCCAGGTTGGACGAGGCCTTGAGTGACCTGTTCTAGCGGGAGGTGTCCCTGCCTATGACAGGGAGTTGGAACTAGATGATCCTTGAGGTCCCTTCCAACCTTACCATTCTATGATTCTATGATTCTATGATTATCACTTGAGATTGGAAGCATTGGTTCATAAACATGAAGACACAATCACATTCAAGAAGCTGGCCATGTCCTCTTCTCTTTTCTTTCTGTGGTGTTTGAGTCCCCATTGCTATGTGCTTTAAAAGCCTCCAAATGACAAGTGTTTGCAGTAAACAGAGGCATAGAGTAGGGATGTGGCAACTGTAGTGCACCACATTATAACAAGTAGCTCTCCAGTCACTGTCAACCTTGACAAATATCCTATTGAAATGCAGATGCCTCCTTCTTGCACCTAATACAGCAAATGGTTCAGCCAGAGTCCATTCCTCTGACTAACAAGAAAGATGCTTTTGATGATACATAATCATCTCAGGTTGTCTGTGCTTCAGGGTAGGGCCTCATCATGCAGGTGGTTGCACATTATTCTGTCATGGAATTTAACGTTTGTCCTACAGCCCATCCAGGAAAATGCAGGGGTATCTGAGGGTGGAATTCATCACCTTTGGTTCTGACTTTATGGTGGTGGATGGGACATGACCTCAGTCTTGACAGAAGACAAAATTCTATAAGCTTTTATCTACAGGTGGAAGATGTTAATAAGTGTTGCTGACATTCTAATATCCTTCCACTTAAGCATCACTAATAAATATCTCACTTCTTCCTTTAATCACCAGAGCTCGACATTCCTGAGCTTTGCAGCCATTTGAAAAGCAACAAACAGGCAACAAATGGCACTTGACTAATTTTGTTAAATTCTCCAGGAAAGCAAATGTGAAGTCAAGTCTCTGGAGGTCGAGTCTTTGGCAAGAAGAATTTATAAGCGGAGGACGTATCTATTTGTTCTATGATTATTTGCTCCGCTGACAGTAGATGAAGAAAAGACGAAGCAGAAGATTTGTGCTAATTTAGAAAAATGTTTGAAAACGTTGGCCTTGCAAATCCAAATATATTAGCTAAATGTTATTGAATAATAATGAGAGCAGGCGTGTATTGACCGAAGGACTTTGGAGCCATGCAAAATTAATTTGTATTTATTTAACCCTGCCTTTCAATGGATCTTTGTTCGTGTTTCTGCAGCTTGGATTTCCTTGCAAGAGCTGATCTCTTTTTATAGCACTTCTTTATTTTAGTAACCAGCCTAAGTGCCTCGGTTCCCTAACAAAGCTTGAACAAGAAATGAAGTAAATATACAAAGCAAAGGCTTGCTTCTCAGAGGTACTATTGTTTGTACAATGGTGGAGTGCCGGCATCTCCACTGAAGCCTGGGCCACCTCTTGCTGGATGCGCGCTAACCCCAAATCTTCCCAGACAAATGGCTGGAAGAAAAGAAGTCTGTTATCTTTGACTTGTCAGCAGTGAGCTGAAGTGAGAAGCAAGCAAGAGACCCGTCCAAGTTTCTAGTAGCAATGATCTGGGCTTCCCCAAGTCACAACCCCTTACCCTGAGCACGCTTCCTCCTGTCATACTATATGGAACTCTCAACCTGATGCCTTTTTCTTACAAAAAAGAAAAATGTGTCATGCTATTAAAACTATGAAGGGAGTGAGTCATAGAGAAGGAGATCTGAAAAGGGCTTACAAATAAAGGACAGCTATTGAAAATGAAAAAAAATCAAGATCTCATCAATCTTTGCTACAAAAATGACCTCCTTCTCCAGCCTGTGCCCACAAACACCATGCAGGAGGTGAGCAATTAGACTGTGTCATCTTCTTTACTCCTCTGTCACCCTCAGTACCTTCCTGCTGTTTATGCAGCTCCATACAGCCATTTCCGTGAGCACAGCAGTGGTTGGTCCTGCTTGGTACTGCTCGCTGCCAAAAACCAATGCATGGCCAAATGCCACTCTACAGACTCTATCACAGAAAAGTTCCTCATTGATTCTTCTGCACTCCTTACCCAGGTCAGCGGGGCTGATTTCATCCCTGCTTGTACTCCGTGGGACAGCCTTGGGAGCCCATTCAGTCCTTCTCCCATATTAAGATTGGGACTGAACATTTCTGGACTTTTCCTGATGTGCTTCATTCTGAGCTCTTTCCTGACAGCCCAACAAAGGTATCCTGCAGCTTCCTGCTGATCCAGGGAGCTGATGGTCCAAACTTGTGATGGTTTGGGAGTTCCCTGCCCCCCCACACTTTGTAAAATGACCCAGNCCCCCCCCCCAGAAATCAGAGACCCCAGGAGGGGCTCCCAACCACCCTTCCACCTTCTCCCCACCCCTATACCTTACCCCAAGGTTTGTCTTACGCTCAAGGAGAATTTTGAGGATCGGCCAGGGAGGATTAGAAGAAAAGTAGTTAGTGAAGTTACTCAGCAGAGAGGAGAAGCCAGAAACTGCTAGACCGAGGCGCTGTGTCCCATGACACAGACTGCCAGCTCTAGACACTGTCCCATCTTTTTGTTTTGGGTTCTTATTCCTAAACATCTCAGCAAGCCTATGAGTGAAGTAGACATCACCATTGTTTACCTTCACAGCCTATAGTATAATTTTCTCTATTAAAATATTCCAATTAGCTCAAACCAGCACAAAACTCAACAGGCCTTTATATCTCTGTGGAACACAGAGCATTTTCACTTATCCCTCTCTTGTAACAAACATTCATATGTGGAAGATTTTGCTGCCTCTCCCTATTTCATTTGTGCTAGACCAAGTAAACACATGTTTATCTGACTCTGAGCAGGGCCATCAAGTTTCAGCCCATCTGTACACTGCTGTGTCCAGGCTGTGAGTGTAGAGTCTATGAGATGAAGTGTTTCTACTTGCCACCTCCCCCTCACTGCAGAGCCCATGCCTGCTGTGTTTCCTGCCTCTGCTCCCCAAAGAGGTTAGGATCCACTCCATCCTTCTCATTTTGGAAAATGCCACAAAGGACTCTCGGAGATGTCAATGGAAATGTTTTTCAGGTGTCATACAGTTGAAAACAAGAGGGTAGGCAGTATTTGTTAGAAACAGCAGAGAAGGCACAATCTGTTCCTTTTCCTTTATGGCCATGGAAGTGTTAAAGGCTTTTAAGCCTTGCCAAGGACAAGTCCTCGGCTGTTCATAACGGTTGCACCTTTGCCTGCACATACTTGAGTTATCTGTAGCAACTTTGGCAAGGGCTTTGGGAAGTGTGAGAATGAAACAGACTGGTTTTAATCTCATTATTTCCTCAGGCCATATGGATTTAGTAAACACCCAAGATGTCTGACAGGACAAAGTTGAACCTCAGCACCAACAGGTTCATATGTGCATATGTGCAGGACTGCCTGCGCTCGAAGTACTGGCTCCAGTGCTGGCTTGCTATGAAGCCTTAATAGCTTTTCTGCAGCTTATATGTCTTAAAGTAGTCCCAGCTATGACTTCTTGCCTCACGGGGTGTTGTGAATGTTTATTACTTATTGCTGGGAGCGGACAGCATTAGTGAAAGAAAGCTAGTGGTCTTTTTCAAGGCTCATTAAAATCTTGCAAATTTGGCTTGTGCAAAGCCTTCCTCAGGAATTGCCCATTGAAGTCACTTCACCCCTTGTGTGTAAGAATGGCAGAACTGAGCCTTTAATATGCCTTTCAAATGAATCTGCTCTCAATGTGGTCAGGAGAATCTTACAGCTGGCTTCAGTGGAAGCACAGGATGTGGTCCAAAGTAAAAGAATCAGCACTCTGGGAGTTTGAATGAAATCTAGTAACTAATAAATGAAAAGTAGTTTTGTTCATCCATGCTGGCAAGCAGCCTGCCCGTAGTGGGAACACCAGTGCCCAAGTATGTTCTTTATCCATTTGGATTTATACGATGCTAGAATGGGAGCCTGGCCAAAGCATGAGGTGCCCCTGCCATAAAAAGCAAGGACAAAATAGGAGCTTTGCTCTGAGAGCTGTTTGGGAAATCCATGCGAAACACAGCTCCTAACTCATGAAATCCCTCCATTTGTGGTGGTGTTTAGCCACAGCTCTGTGTGTGCTGTCCCTAGCTGTGTCCAACACGGACTGACATTAAAGAGGCAGCTATGTTGCTGACTTCTGTGCAATACTGAGAGTATGATGGCTGTATTTGGATATGAAATATCCTGAATGTGAGTTAGAAGCCAGGCTGTTTTATGATCTTTTAGTCTTTAAAATCCTTGCACTGGGAGGACTCTCAGGTGATTTAGTCAGGTTAGCTCTTTTACTGCCTTGAAGCAGCACCAAGCATCCAAGTCTCTCGCTAATTTCAGGAAAGGGATGAGTAAACCATAAGTCATGTTTCTGGAGTTTAAAAGGAATGGTTTTAATCTTGTTTTGTTTTGATGGGATGGTGGAAGAAGGAAGGTTAAAAAGTGCCATTCTTCCACTATTGCCAAGCTATCCAAAGCTTATCCTTATCTATAGCCCTGTTGTGAGTCTTTAATTAGACTTCGTAGTGTACTTTGACATTACTCAGTGGAATAAGAAAGAGCTGTTATATATGACACCTTTTCCTGAGCTTTACACTCAAAATACTGTATAAAATGGTAAAGCTTGGTTTTATTATTGTATAGATTTAAAGCCGCTGGAGAAAATGTTGAGGAATCATTCCAGAGAGTCACATCTCAAATATTTGTCTTTGTGCAAGCATCTCCATGTTATTATGAAACTCTCCACAACTAAAAACCTGTGTAAGATGTTTTATTCAGGTCAGGTGTATGATTATAGATGATACAGCATAACACAATGTGACAATAAGACAATCTGTAGCTGTAACTTCATGGAGGGGCTTTTTAAACCACAGAGCAAATGCTCCCACCTATGACAGGGCATTTTGGTTGGCTAGTCCAATGGCTTCCATTGGAGAAGGAGTGCATGGTGTCATCTAAGCTGGTAAATCTCAACCTCTGTTTGACACTACCTCAGTCTGAGGTTGAGCCTTTTGAATTTCACCCATATGGAAAGTGAATGGAAAGTGTAGGGGGAAGAGGCTTTTAGCTAGTTAGAGCTTTACACTGTTCTTGGTATGACGCCTCCTGATGGGAAGCAGTCTAATAAAGCTTCCATTTTCAAGTTGAGATAAAAGCATTACCTATCCAATAGATCTGTGTGTAGACACTAATGCCTCTCTGCTTTGTTTTCACATATTATATGTACAACTGGCATTAATTGTTGCATTTTTCTTATGTTTTTCCAGTACGTTTTTAATCTCTGCAGGCTGTATTGATTTTTTTCCCTGTGTTGCTTCTGCACTTGCCACCAGGACCTCCTTGTAGATAAGGTGTTTCAATTCAGTGTGTGATATTTCTTGGGAAAACACTCTAAACCACTTTTTTTTTATGTGGGTTTTTTTGTGTCTGTGGTTTTTTTTTTTTTTCCTTCTCTCTCCCCTTTTGCAATGTATTAAAAGGAAGATGCTGGAAAAGAATTCAGAGCACAAAGCAGGGACTTGCAATGCCCTTTCTCTTTCAGGAAACTCTTTTATTCTACTGTGAGGAATGAAATGCTTCTGTTACAGCAAACACAGACTTATGTTTTACAGCAAAAGCTGTTTAAAAGGTTATACACAAACTGTACAAAGGGTTGAGCTTGGTGGCAAGAGTGTTTCTATGTTGTTAATATTGAGAAGAGGAGACCACTTATTCTTGATGTCGCAGCTGTTATGGAAGGAGTCTTTTTTTTAGTGCTTCTGTCATCTCTCTCATTCAGAGATGAGAGGATTCTGTGTGGAGAGTGAAGAGTTAAGGTGTAATGTTAGGCTGCCACAAAATTAGGCTTGGGGGTTAAGAAGAGGGTGTCCTTGACCATTCCTCTTGAACAATGGATGGTGACAGAGAATAACAAAGTTCGACATGGGATGGGCAAATCCATTGACTGCAGACAGATAAATCACAATGTTTTCTAGGTTTTTAAGGCTTATTATGCATTCCTTAAAAAAAAAAAAATTGTAATTTTTCATTGTCTCAGCACATGCAAACACCAGACATGGAACAGTCTAGAAATACTGGGGAGGTGGACTCGGGCACCATCTCCAGACAAGCAGCACTGCCAGAAATGACTTGCAAGATACTGCAATTGCCAATGCTGTGCAGACATACTCTGCACCCCTGTCACTTGTCTCCCACCATCACAAGGCATCCCAGTGGTTCTACCAGTTGGCAATTCTGTTCCATAACATGATGTCCATCTGCTGCCAGCCTCCACCTATGCTCTCACCTCCGTAGCCATAAGCTCAACTGTTTCAATAATCTTGAAGGTCTTTTCCAACCTAAGTGATCCTATGGTTCTCTAAGCACAACTAATGTTGGCACAGCAACAACTTACCTTTCAACACATCTAAATTTGTACTATAAACTCTAGCAGATCAGGCAGAAGGGGGGGCTGATTTTCTGCCTGCTCATTCTAGCTTTGGCCAGGGGAATGAGAGCCATACTTGCTCAGTGAGAGGTCCTGGTGAATCCAAACCACCATCAAACCCTCTTCAATTAGTTTTAAATGGAGTGTTTACACTTAGCTTGGGAACCAAGACCTTTTTCTGCCCTGTGCACTCTTCTGGCTGCACTGAACACAGGCTGTCGCAGATCTCTTTCTTTTCCTGGTGCAGACTGCAGGAGCCTGCTACCCTGCCTGCTGGCCAGAGTATCCAGCTCATCCCTGGATATGATGTAAGCATGCTAACCCACATTTAGCAGTTAGCAAACGGTGCTTGGAGCATCATGCTGGGTGCTTCCCACAGCTTGTGTGTGTGATGTGCGAGCTGGCAGCATCGTCTGCCTTAGCCACGCATTGTTATCTAGGCCCTTCAGATCCACTGCTGCTCATTAGGCACCCTTCTTTATCACACCAATTTCCACTTCTGCATCTCCAAAAGCATCAGTCACCCTCCTGGCTGACAGTGCCACAAACCCAGTGCACATCAGAGATGGTGATGGCAGACTGCTAGCTGTTAGTTCAGCCCTAGTTTGATGCTACTTTTGGTGATGGAGAACAGGACTGGCTACCAGGTGCACTAAGAACTCAGACTTCTTTCCTGTGTCCCCGCTCTTCTTTATGTTTTGTTTGGGTGAGTTTAACTGTTTACAGACACTTCACAATCAGTGATGGAGGTTATTACGCTGCATTCCTCACTCTCCCCAGTACTCAGCTGGTGAGATCACTGCTCTGGCTCAGATCTTGCAGCAAGCCGGAGCAGCAGCAACTCCTCTTCAAAGCTCAGGATTCAAAACCAGACCAGTATTTCCCACAGCACTTTATTGCCTGAGAAGCTCTGTTTCAGCTGTGCCACATGTAACATCAGCTTGGTATGCTTCAGCATCCTGCCTCCCCTGAGCAGGGTGAAGTGGAAGAGATGAGATCCTCACCGAGCATCTTGACGAGAGCAGCAGCCTGAGCATCCCCCAGTACATGCAGCAAAAGAAAATGCCACGAGTAGGTCAAAGAGTCTAGGCTCTGTTGTCACAGGCTGAACCTCAGGCAAAACACAGCTGAAGGAAAAATCAGAAACCTTCCAACCCAGTTAACTTGGATCTTAAGCAGAGTGAGCAATGCAAGAGCAGAACTATCCATTTCCAGCTGACATCTGTAAATACAACAATGATCAATTGAAAAAAGAATTTAATATTAAAATTTCAGCCACCTTAATCAGAAATAAACCCTGATTCAACACAGATGTACAAAAACAGTCTTGGATTTTAGGTCTACACCCCAGCCCCAGAGAGCTAAAGGCTGAACAGTCACCACTCTGAAATGCATGCTGTCTCCTGGAAAGTTCTGCAAAAGGTGAAATGTGCTGTGGTTTGTTTTGTTTCCAGACTGATCTAACTTAATCTTCAAATTTTCAAAGACATTATCTAGAAGCCTGACATTTAATAGTGGGGGGAAGGAGGTGGAGGAGGAATCTTCCCAGAGAATTTGAAAAGAAAAAAAAATTTATTTCCCCTTTTTTCTCCCCTGAAGGACAGTCTCGAGCACTGCTGGGCTGGCATTTTGTCCTGGAGGGTAGAGTATTGCTCAGTGTGCATCCCAGTGGTGCAAAAGAGAAGCCTGTGTAGATGGGTGTGCTGATGTCAGGTTTGCTCTACTGAGTAGTTCAGTGGGAGGAAATCATTCGAGAGATCAGCTCTATCTGTGTTGTGAGATACCACACTTAACAATAAGAAATGCTAGCAAAGGGTTTTATGGGCTATGGGAGATTTAAAGCTGGAAAATACAGTGTGCTGCAGACTGGTCATCTGCCCAGGAACCAGATAAATCTCAGCTCTCCTTAATCAATGTAACCAGGAATTTAGCAGATTAAACTGGGCTGCATTTTCAACGTTTTGTTCCCTTTCTGCAGCAGGCAGACTTTCCATGCTTGCGTGTACAGCTCTATACTAGAATCATACATATAATACACACATCACTCTGACACAGGCAAGAGTAGACTCTGTGTGTTTATCTGCTTCTTCTATATTGTGAGATACATTGTAGATGTAAATCAGCTGTTTAGAAGCACAAGAACAAGATTTCCACAACTTACGTTGAAGCCACAGAGAGATGTCTCCGCTGCATTTCTACCTCGGTATGAGCTTTCTGAAATAACAACTTGAGCTATGACAAAAACTAATTTTAACTTATAAAACCATCACCAGGCAATACAAATTCTTAAAGAAGGTTTTTGGGTTTTGGTTTTTTTTTTTTTTCTTTTCCCCTGACCATACTAGCACACACACACTCACAGAAGTGATTTGGACTTAGACCTATAAAAACTCCTAAGGTCTAAAGTTTTGACAAACGAGTGCCAAAATTCCCTGTAATCCCACTGAGTGGGTGTCCACGGGTTATTAAGCATGACTTTGCTTCCAGAGCCCTTGCAGATGTTAATGAAAGCTGCAGGTCCACGCTGAGCATCAGAATAATCAGGAAGAATTTAGCTCTGAGAAGCTGAAATAAATGCTGAATGTGGTGGATGTTTGTGAGGCTTGAGGCAGTGAGATGTGTAAACAACCTATTAGGTTCAATCCTTGCCAGTGCTGGAGGTGGACTGTCGGCCTGCAAAACCTGATTCACCCAAATTGTCCTTACTTATGAGAAGCTTCCCTCTGAAGTAAAAACAAACTCCGATGCTATTCCTTCCTCAGAGCTTCCCTCCAGATCCTCTCTCTTTTTTTTCTAACAGAGGATAGGAACACAACCACTTCAAGATCAGGGTTTCAGCACTCAGACTCAAACTGTGAAAAGTGCCATACCAATGAGACAAGAAACAATGAATATCAAATAAAGATTAAAAAAAAAAAAAAATCAATCTATTTCCAGGAGTTTCAGTAAAAAAGTGCACTCCTGAAAGAACATTATTTGATATGACTAACTGCAGAACTTACATTGTTTGATATGACTCACTGCAGAACTTACATTATTTGATATGACTCACTGCAGAACTTACATTTTAACCAAGACAACAGATTGGAATTATTAGGCAAATACAAATCAATCTCTCTTCTTCAATTAATTTTTATTTTAACCTTTTTCTTTCATGCAAGAAACCTGTGAATCTTCTGTTCTCTCTTTTTCCTTAAGTTTTATTATAGTAAGAAAAGCAACACAACAAAAATTTGAAAGAAACTTAATTTACACGAAGTAAAAGAAAATTTGCTGTGCAAAAAGAGACAGTAACAGGATCTCTTCTCATTCCTTTTTGATGAGGTTGTCTCTTGGAAATTTTAAGGGTATATTTTATTAAAATTATTTCAGTACTTACATCTTACATATTCCAGTTGCATTTTGAAATATTTTATGTAATCTTAGTGGCATACTTTCAGTTCTCAAGAATGACAGCCTTTCAGTGCAGCATGTTTTTAATATTGGGGTTCCTTACATCTGGCTTATAGATTA
>VWYK01058109.1:44305-62294 GCA_013399775.1 Semnornis frantzii | reverse complement strand
GAAAAAGAAAAAGTGTGAACTGATTGCACCAAATTTCCTCATAACAGCAAGAGTTTATAGTAAAAAAAGGATTGTGAAAGTAGGGAAGAATTAAATAATGGCAGGATAACTCTTGTAATTACTCAGGGTAGGATAAGCATGAAATGCAGCTATAATATGAATCATAATCTGGAGGGGGAAGTAACAGCTGAAAGACTGAAAGAATTTCAATTAAAATATACTAAGCTGAGCAGATAGTGCAGATAAAGCACACTGATACAGCGATGATGAGCACTGTATAAATGCCAATGCAGATTCCCAGAGCACAGCAAAGGGTTTAATTAAAAATGAATTTCAATTCCATTATTGTTTTAGCCTGACAAATAACTACAACAGAAAGTCATATTCCATCGGACCAGCTCCCGACACATGAAGCGTTTCATTGTAAGGTGTTTATGAACCCTGGTTTTGTTTCAGACCTCATAATGGACAGTTGAAACACGCAGCAATGAATATAGCCTTGTAGCAGTCCTTTGTTCTGGAATTTTATCTACAGATATAATTGTGGAGAAGGCAGTTCCATCCGACGGGAGACCCCCCGTTCGGCGCGGAGGCTTGGCGTGTTGCAGTGCTTTGGTTAGGCTTCAGTGCCCTCTCGTGGCTTGCGAGCCGTGGGGACAGGGGGACAGGCGTCCCCGCACAGGGATGCTGCCACCCAGGGATGGCCCCACACGGCATTGCTCTCCCATCCCACTTCGCCTTGCCGTGCTTTCAGCAGGGCCACTCATGTCAGCATCCTACAGCAATCCCGCAAGGGCATTGCCCCTGACCCCATGTACCTGGTACAGCACCACAGCTGCATTGCACTGAGCACTGAGCACTGTCCTGGGAGAGGGCTGGACTGCCAGTGTGAAGTGTGACAACTAGCACGACTTGTCTCCTGGATTACTGTCAGGAAAAGTCATTTCACTCTGCAGGTGAGTCTTTTGCTCCGCATTTCGAAAGGGGCCACTCAGGATGATGGGGGGACAGTCATCATCCTTCACTGGTCGTTGTGCTCGGGGTCACATTCACACCGTGCCACTCACACTGAGGGGATGCAAGGCTTGCTATGATCTCTCCCTGGAGGAAGTACAAACTTTCACTGTGGTCTGTAGGAGATGATGTCATTGACCCCGTTTCTGGATCAGGTCTGCTTTGTCCCATCTCTCGCTGTGCAGTGACTCACACTCTTGTCATGTACCTGGGCATCAAAGGATACTGTAGCCAAGCAGTACCTACCTGCATGGGGCTTCTGTAACAGTCGGGGTTATGGACTATAGGATGGCCACTTCAATACTTAATCATGCATTTCAGAGTTCCACTGTGATCTGCAAGTACATACCATTTAAAATATCTAAAATGTCTAATTTTTTTTGCTTCTAACTTTTTTCAAAATCATCTTTTTTTCATTGCCTTCCTTTCCTCCCCAAACAAGTAGTGCTAAAACAACTGCTGTACTTGGATTTGGTGTAAGTGGCTGCAAACTGAGGAGCAGGCAGGTTACAGGCTGCTGCCCAGGGAGCATTCCATGTACGTGATCTACAACTTTCAGAAATTAGTTTTCTTGTTCCCTCCTAGTCCCAAAACTGCTGCCAGTCACACTGATCTGTACCAAAGGATGTGGTACATGTGCTCTGATACAGAAAACCCCATCTAATTCTCAATCGAAGTCACTTATCTAAGCCTGGTTGGGAGTCAAGCTGTGACCATTACATTCAGATCACTTATGACACAAACTAGATTTAAACACATATTTCAAGAAGCATATACCTGTGTCTTCTGACTTCACTACAGTTTTAGATGATGGTAAAAGTCAAAACCACCACCATAATTACCCATCTATTTCTCATTGTGTTTTCTGTAGTGCCCATCACTGTAAAACCCCGGGATATGATGTTTGAAAGTTAAATAAATGATGTGAAACTTAGATCTTTGTTTCAACCAGGCTTTTTTTTTTTTTTCTTTTCTTTTTCTTTTTCTTTTTTTACGCCACCAGAATTGAGTGCAGGCTGTAAGTCTTGTCTGTGCACCATGTCTTTTATTGCTGTCTTGCTTGTACGGTAGAGCTTGGGAATTTTAAGACAGAGGAGGGTGTATAAATTGCACAGCTCTGTACCGCAGGTGAAACTGATCCCTGCTGTAATGCTGCTGAAGGTAGGAGAGCTGTAAATGAGAAAGGATTTTTGCTCCGTGTTTAGTGTAACGGTTTCACCGAGCAGTGCGTTGCCCAGCCCCTGAAGCCCTGTGCTGAGAAAGAGACAGCAGGCAGGGAGTGCTTCTTGCTTTTTAGAAAAATTTAATTGAGCATGAGTTGTCTTTCCTGCCTCTGTTTTTCAGGTCTCTGTGAGACCGTGTAGACATCACTTTTCATTTTGAGGGACATAACAAATCAAAGCCAGAAGTAGTCTGGGTAGAGTTTTCCCTCTCTTACTGATGTCCTCCAAAGACATGGGAATTTCCCAGTAAGATGCTGTTGTATCACTGGTTTGATCTGCTGCTGATATTGAACTGAGTTCCTGGTGTTGGGACATTTCCTACGAAGGTATTTTGTTGCAAAGAGGAGGAGGAGAGTGACTGGGACTCTCAGTGTCTGTGCTGGCTCTTACTAGTCAGAGATTGTAAAATGTCAGTGGAAATGAGGCAGAGTTGAAAGCATCCTTAGGTGGTACTGTGACAGCAACAGTGACTTACAGGTAACTGCCATTCCTGCCTTTCCACTGCCAAATGGAAAACCCTGTTCTGCGTGAGGTGGCTGAGGGAGAGGTCTCAGAGGACCAGCACTACCCTGTGAGTCCCAGTGATAAGGTTCGGTTGTCTCCACACAAGTACAAGCCGTGCTCACTGACACTGCTAAGTCATCAAAAATAAGTGATTAGGAAGAGTCAACATAGGTCAGGGTCTAACTCAGAGGGAGTCATCAGAGTTTTCACCTCAGGATGCAGAAACCAAAAATTTGGATTAAGGTGACAAGCGAAAAAGCCCTGCCAGGACCTTCACCTTGTTCCTTTGTCAGAAGCATAAGCTGTATGTCTTACTTTGTTCTGGAGACAAACCTTCTAGAGAGCCACTGTTGAGTTTGGGGGGCACAGCAGAGATGCAGACTGCGTTGGGAGTTAGGGTCTTGCAGCACACATCTCTGTCACGGCAGGAGCTGCTGAGCAGAACTAGTGAAGAGGTTAAACAACAGACCTGAAAACAATTATTCAGGGTCCACAGCTTAAAGGTCTGGGCTGGTGTAGGTCAGAAGCATGGAATCAGTACTGTCAGACCTTCTATTTTCACAAGCTTTGAGTTTTGGCAGCCATGTTAAAAATAAATTCATCTGGTCTTTGAAGAGAGTGGAGAGACACAGATAGGGCTACAGGAGCAGGCGAAATTTCTAACAGGACCATCCAGCAAGTCTGGCTAGACAACTCTGCTGCATCCATTAATAATAATCCTGCACGCACACAGTTCTCAGTCCTGTATTTTGTGAATCATAAAAGAAGGGGAGATACCCTTTCATGTGTCTACTAGGACACCTTGTTTTCAGTTCTCAATATTTCAAATACTTCTAATGTTGAGTCTAAAGTGGATGTGGCTGGAAAGAGGAGCTACTCCTCTGTTTCATGAGTATACTCCCAAAAGACCAAGGTCTAAGGGATGCTGAGCACCCACTTCAATCTGTGGGTCCCTAGTACAGACCAAGCACAATCCAGGGCATGCCACTCAGATATTAGGTGTCCCCAGTGGGGTGAAGAGTGGAGGGACTTTGTGGCTGCAGCCAGTTCCTCTGGCTGTGAGTCAAAGTGGGGATGCTCTAACGGTCTCCTGCAGCTCCCTTCACACAGATCAAGCCGGTGAGAGAGTTTCTTTATTTGCCCAGGTTGGAGCAAAGTCTATGTTGTCGTGACCTTGCTTTTCTGTGACTCCTATTCTAGTGAGCCCTGTCTTGTTGCTCACTGACATTTCCTTGAATGTAACTGTTATTTACAGAACAAGAGGTGAACACTCAGAAATGATTTTGGAAGCCAGCAGCAAGGGCCAGGTTAATGGTTACTTGTGTGCTAACACAGACTCTGACCCGCACGGTACAGCCAGAGCGGTGGAGAGCTTTGCTATCATCTTCTCACACAGCACAGGATGGCACAACACAGGGACTACCTAGAGCAGTGCTATCTCCCCACTTTGCCTCATCTCTCATTAGCAGCAGCCTCCCCAGCCAAAGACACTTCCTCAGAAACTTAAAAAGTGAGCGTGAATGCTGTTCAAAAGCCTGCTTGTTAGAAGACTAGAAACGAGCGGCAGCCTGAGCTGGAGAGATATAGAAGACTTAAAAAATATATATACAAATCATATATGCCAGCTTATAAGTCAGGGTATATCGAAACTGACCTTTCTGTTTCATCACTGCAGAGTAAACAAACTGCATAATTTTCTCCATCCCATCAGCACTTGTCCCCTCTCTGCTGCCTGGCCCAATGTCACACATTGCAGCAGCATTTGGCAGTTTCACTACCTCACTCCTTCCTATATTCCTTCTCTTTCAGTCAGTACAGCAGGACACCTTTTCTTCCATCTTCACTGTTTCTTCACCAAAAAAAAAACCAAACAAAAAAAACCCCAACAACCTAGTTCAAATGGGTTGGGCAGGGGCAGTGTGGAGAGAAGACAGGACTACTCTGTGGCAGGACAGCCAAAACTGTCCCAATTTTACTATATTTCTGTCTTAAATACAGAGATTTAGTTGTCTGAATGCCTGGCTGAATTGGAAGAATTCCTGTTACTGGTGGAGGGAAATGAAGCCACGTCTGAGTGAGATGAATGTAAAGGTTTACTTCTCAAAAATGCAAAAAAATGCATCTCAGACCTGAGACTCACTTAAGTACTCGGCACTGAGTTCAAACTCAATGTCATTGCATTTCCACAGTCTTGCCTGAGAATGTATCTGCTCTAGTTTGAAGAAAGTCTCCAAGAATAAACATGTTCCTATATTCACCAACTAAATTGCACAAAAAGCTAATATTCTCCAAGCTTCCAAGATGAAGAGCTACATTGACTTGATCCTTGAGGTAGGCAACTTCCATCAGAAACTGTGTGTTCTTCACTTACAGAAGAAAACAATTATTCTATATTAAGCCAGTGTGTAAAATAAGCTAAGAAAGCACCCTCCTGTGAATACAGCAGCCTGCTAGAAGTCCTGAGTAAGCAGCCCTGGAAATCTATTCCTTCATGGAGGCTGGAAAAGATTTGCTTAATAGTTTTAGCCCGTTTGACAGCTTTGATAACCTCTTTCCCTTTTGAATGTTTTTCATGTAACTGTTTTTCAACAGTGAGTATATAGAAACAGTGTGGTAAAGGAGTAGGGAGACTTAAGAGGAGCAGGTGAGACTGGCAATACTGAAACTGACACCTATCACAAAATACCAGCTCTGCAGCCTTGTATCCTTCTGCTATCTTCTTGGTTTCTGCACTGAAAGGCTTCAAAGTTCTTTTGTGTACAAGTTCATTTGACATCCACTGGGCTGGAGACTTCATACATAATAGCACAAAATCCTTCTCAATCCATTTAGCTAGCAACCCTGTACCCCTAAACATGCCTAGGGGTGGTCAGGCATTGGAATGGGCTGCCCAGGGAGGTGGTTGAGTCACCAACCCTGGATGTGGTGCTTGGGGATATGGTTTAGGGTGAACCTGGCAGAGCAGGGTTATCAGTTAGACTTGGTGATCCTGAGGGTCTTTTCCAACTGGAATGTTTCTGTGATTCTGTGAGAGTTGTGCCTCTGAGCAGCCTCATGGTGCCTTTTGTGGGTCTCTGAAGTGCCTAGATACCACTCAGTATAGCTGACTTCCATGTAATGCTGAAATCTAGTCATAAAACAGGAGTATGACCTGTTTATTTCTTCCTGACTGTTGATTTCAGGCATTCACAGAGGGGTAATCATCCTCCTTCTCCCACATCCCAGAAGCTGATGGGTTGTTATTTTAGCAGCCAGTTGTTGTTGTTGTTGTTGTTGTTGTTTGAAAAGAACTTTTTTTTTCCTATGTTTCCAGATAAAGGTGAAACTGTGACCACTGAGATTTACAGATTATAGAAAGGTCAGCCTGCAAGAACACTCTTGCCTACATGCCCTGAATCCTATGCAAAGTATTTCCTAAGCCTAAAGAGCAGGAAGAATGGTAAAGAGACTCACACTAATGGAAATTTTTAACATGTACTAAACCACCAGGAGTTAAGGGAGCTTTAGGTGATAGGACTGGGGGAAAGCACCATTTATGGGGAAATTATATTGTAACTGGAAAAATCCTCCTCGACCTTTCCTTTCTGCGGAAGTGCAGCATTATAAGGAGATTGGTGCTGGAAGGGCTTGTCCTGAGAGGCTGTGGAGTCTCTGCCATGAAAGGTCTCTGAAAGTCAGATAGAGGGCAGATGGCAGTGCTAGGGTAGGGGACAGATTGACAAAACCTTCAAATTTGTGTGGTATTCGCTGATGTCTGACAGATTGGATCATTGAATGATTCAGCTGTGAGTAAACCTCTGTCTCCTCCCTATTGTAACTCTGAATTGCCTTCACTTCATTTGGATGGAGGTTAGGTGACCTGGCATCCTTTATTCATGAAAGAAGCCCAGTAACATACATATGTCTGTTCTGTGTTCGTGGGGTTAATTTAGTTTTGGTGTGCAGAGAAGCAGCCCTGAAGATAGAAATCCTCCATTTTTTCTTCCCAGCAATAGACTGTGTCACTCATGCTGCAGAATCCTCATGCTGTAGGCTTGCCTTTTGCCTTGCCTTGAAACGGTAGGGGGTGTTCCAGCTGCCAGTACAGTCCTTGGCCTTGCTGAGACCATCCTAACAGTGCCAGCCCAGTGGCACACTTCACAATTTCCTTTACCTCCTCCTAGCTATAAATTTGGTTGAGAAAACCAAATTTATCTCTGGGGAACCATAGAGAGCCACATATGAGTGGCTCCTGTCGTCTTCTCCCTACCCAGCTGTAGCTCACAGGCAGAGGACCTGCTGGCTTCAGTACCAAATAAAAAGGTCATTTAAAAACCAGTTGGCTATCCCTTTTAGGGTGGGAACTGTGTCCTGTTTAATTGTGAAACTTAACACCATCAGAAAAATTCTTGTTTATCCCACTTGAGCTATTACGCAACTTCTCCGAAAGAAACCACATTTGCCACCAGGGAATAATAAGTCTTATTTATAGAGTAGCCCATGCATGAAGTCCTCTGGGCAACTAACAAAATGTAGTCTGGTTTAAAAAAAAAAAAAAAAAAAAAACAAAGAAAAGAAGGTCTGAAAAAACATCTCCATATAGTCCAATAAATGCCAAGAGGGGTGAAATAATTACTTAATGTTTTTAGACCAAACGTGCTCAGCGGCAAATGAGCGTCAAAGGGATTTTTACCAGGCGTTTTCTGGACTTACATTGCTATCTCCTCCAAACAGCTGGTAGCTGTGTGGGATGATCAGAAAAAGAAGAGAGAATACAGATGAAGAGGTGACTGTGTCTTCACCCTCAGCTCACCAGATCACCCTTTCTGTTTCTACTCAGATTTCATCTAAAACTACTGAAAAAAAACTAATATGGAGGTGCCTGTACTGAACACCAAGTGACATTAATTTTATATTCAAATGTGGTAAATTAGGACAAAAAACCTTCTGTTTAAAATATTTCTTGGTCAAGTCTGAAGGTCCTAAACCAAGGGAGGAAATTTTGGGTTGTCTCTTCAACCCACATCGGTGGGATCACCTCCCTCCTCTGGAGGGGCTGAAGCCACGAAGGGACCTGAGGGTAGCTGTGCCTTCCTTGAAGACATCCTGATTTCCTGTGTCAAGGACAGGAGTCATTGAATGTTAACCAGTCACAGCACTGGGAAGATGAAGGATGACAATATCCAGCCCCTTTTTCCACCTGACTGCCATGTGTGTGAAGTCCAGAGAGGAGACTGGGGGCCAGAGCCACGATTGGTCTCCATAGAATCATAGAATAGTGAGGTTGGAAGGGACCTCAAGGATCATCTAGTTCCAACCCCCTGCCATAGGCAGGGACACGTCCCACTAGTACAGGTCACTCAAGGCCTCGTCTAACCTGGCCTTGAACGCCTCCATGCCAAGGCTCTCACCCATATTTGCTTTTTAAGGATAATAAGAGCAAATTCAGGATGCTATGGGTCTCCATGCCAAGGCTCTCACCCTTATTTGCTTTTTAAGGATAATAAGAGCAAATTCAGGATGCTATTGGTCTCCATGCCAAGGCTCTCGCTCTTATTTGCTTTTTAAGGATAATAAGAGCAAATTCAGGATGCTATTGGTCTCCATGCCAAGGCTCTCACCCTTATTTGCTTTTTAAGGATAATAAGAGCAAATTCAGGATGCTATTGAAAACCAGATGATAATTTATGCAAGTCCAATATATGCCTCAACATTTTCTTTCCAACTACATTTCCTGTATGTTGCAGCTTTTATTTTAATTATTGCATTCCAAATGACTCACCTTTCAGTCAGCAAGACTGAAAGATCTTGAAAGACCCCAGAAGTAATTTATGAGCAATTATCTGATTTTCATTTTTTAGCAGTCTGTACTGTTCTGATTTCTGTCACCTTGGAATATTCTTCGCCACAGTCTAGGTAATTTAACTAATAGGAGGGACACCCATTTTAAAAGGGGGCTTTCTAATGACAGGCCCTGCTGAGCCTGCTGACACTGGTGCAGGTAGTTGGAATTACTATGGTGCTTCTCAGCATTTTCATTAATCTCTTCTGCATTCTCTGGGGTTTCTGAGCTGAAACTTGCCAGGCAAGGTCTTAGCAAAGTAACATTTTTTTCTTCCCTTTCCTTCGTGTTTTTTTCCCTATTGTGAGTAATAAAGTAAAAGTAGTTCACAAAATTGCAAATGGAGATGGTGCCAACAGGCTTAAGGTGCACATAAGGAGTGTAATGAACATCTGCTGGAGCTGCAAATTCCTCCTTTCCTATGTTCTCAACTATAAATTCTGGGCCCAACAGAGAATGGTAGGGTAATTTTTGGAGGCTGAGCCACTCTTCTCTCAGGGTGATGAATTTGCTGAGGATTGCTCTACTGGCTGAAGCAGAAGGTGATATCCACCAGCAGGTTACTGCAGTGGCCTCATGGCCACATGTCCACGTATGGCCTCTAACATGGTCTGACAACAAACACCCTTGCTCCTGGGGTCCACAGAGACAGAGGAAACTGATGGAGTGGTAGCATGTGGGAAGAGAGGAATGGAATGCATGCAAAGGGCCTTGTGAAGGAACATCGGCTGTAGTTCCTCCACCTGGCAGGACATGATGTAGAGCACACTTCTTCCCTCTGTGCTTTTCCTGGCATGGCTGAAGTGTCCTCCAACATGTGTGGGAAAGCAGGATACGACAGACACTGGGATATGAGTTTACACAGACAAGTGACAATCCATTCCACCAACCTTCTTCAACAAGTGCGCGTTAGGAAGAAGTTCTTTACTGTGAGGGTGAAGGAACACTGGGACAGGTTGGCCAGGAAGGTGATGGAGGCCCCATCCCTGGAGATGTTCAAGGTCAGGATTGATGAGACTCTGAGCAACCTCATCTAGTTGGGGATGTCCCTGCTTACTGCAGGCAGGGCAGACCAGATGACCTCTAGAGGTCCCTTCCAACCCAGTGCATTCTATGATTCTGTGAAGTGAAGGAAGCTTAGCTTAGCTGTGTTTGACCAGCCCTGAGAGCACAAATTGTTTATGCAAGAGTTAGTGGAACCAACATTCTTACACTCCTGAAGCATAAGGTCTCTGGAGGGTTCCCTCATGGATGCACAGCCCAACAGAGGCAGCAAGACCCAAATATCTTCTGTCACTACATCACCAGCTGAAGAGAGGGTGCCCACAGCTCTTGAAAGCAAAATTAGCCACAGGAACAGAGACATCCTGGCAAAATGAGCACTTCTTAATTCTAGTCGGTAGCAGAAATTGTTTGTTTTCCTTTTGCTTCAGTTTAATTTGCCTGTCAAGACCACTGGCACTTCAGAAGACAAGCAAATCCCACTATTTGCCAGCATCAGCTGCAGCACCAGCTGCAGGAGGCCTCATTTTTGCGTGGAGTGCTTGGGTGATACCACAATCTGAATCACGGATGTCATTTTTGTGTTTCTCTTCTCTTTCCTTTGATCTCTGCCACACTCTGATTTCTGATTGATTCAGCTAGCTTGGAAACAAATATTTATTGCAGCTATGTTCTTCCACAAAATGCAATTGGATACTTTTAATCAGATCAACTTTTACTTTATTTTGCAAAGCACAAATCTGGAAACTAAAAGGAAGGAAATCAAAACAATTTAGAAAGGCAAAGGATATGGGCATGTGCCTGTGTCCCAGTCCTCTGCACTGCAGTGTGAAGAGCTAAGCACAGACATGATTGCTGCTCTTGGCAAACATCAGGTCTTAGACATTTAAACATGCAGCATGCAGAGGAAGAAAAGGCATGGCAGCTACCAGTTACCTGGGAGGTTTTGTTTTATTTCCTCTCTCTGCTCATCTTGAAGGTATTTAGAGGGGATCACACAGAGGATTCATGTGAGGGGAAAAAAGAAATCACCCCTGCTTTGGGAATCTGACTTCTCTCTATCCAACTGGGAAGTCACAGGTACAACACACCAGTGGGTAAGAGAAACGCTTGCCTTGCCCCCACCCTGACACATCAGAACTCAAACCTAGGTCAAGCCTTTTCATTTATGGCTCACAGTTTCTTTAAAACTGCGTTTCCACTGATGCACACCAACGTGATGAACATTTTTCATGTATTATTAATACATTTCTTTGTGCCATGTTCCAAAAAAAAAAAAAAAAAGTTTTGATTTATTCCACACCTTAAACCCAATGTGACAAACTAGTGAGAAGGCAGCAGGCTGCCTCTTTCTTTCTCCAAGATTTGAAAACTGAACTTAAAAGTCTAGAATTATACTCAGATGCATTCCACTCTTGTAATATTAACATTTTTTTTATTACCTGAACTATTTTCCCTGTCTCCCTTGACTCCCACAGCAGGGACTCTCATATTATTTCCTGCAGTGTTCCACCCCCACTTTCAGAGACCTGGATTTGAGGAGCTGCCCTACCGTTTATCAAAGCTTTTCCCTTGGTCATCAGAGAGAGTCTTGTCTGGTTTGGGCTCTATGAAATTGTCTGCTTCTACTTTTTTCCTTGCTTTTTCTTCCTCTTCTTTGTATCGAGTTATCTGTTCACAGCTGAGTAATCTCAGTAGAACTGCGGGGATGGAGATCTTCTTGCCTCACGTCAAAGGTACAGAACCTTTTTCAGCTGAGCCAGGGATTGGCAATACAGACAGTTATTTATAAGTGCACACACAAAGCAGGTGTGAGGTGTCCGCTGTGGCAATTCCTGTGCAATATTGTATTGATCATATATACCTCTGACCTCTTTTTTCTGCCCTCTAACCGTACAGTTCACCTCCACCAAGACTAACTGCTTCCAGCTTTCTTTGCTGCTCAGTGCCTCTTAAGCACCAACCAACTTTCTGGGAAAAACAAAACAAAACCAGAAGGAAGAAAAAAAAAGAGAAAAAGCAAAACCCAAGACCAATCAGAGAGGGAAAAGTCAGTTTCTTTCCTTCAAGATGTATCAGAAAGGGAAAAGTCTTTGTTTCTTTCCTTCAAGATGTACCAGAAAGGGAAAAGTCTTTGTTTCTTCAAGGTGTTATGATTTTCTCCCACACCAGAACTGTAAAATATATAACACTCATTCTTAGGTGAGGTAACATGCTTAAAGCTCAGTAGGTTGTAAAACAATATAGATCGGCAATGTATTTAGCTTACAGAGATTTGGGAATTATCTGTTTGAGAAGAGAGAAAAAAAAAAATTTAAGGTAGAGGTAGCTTGTGAGATAATAGACTTTAAATTGTCAGTGTTGCTGTGCAGGGAAAAATCACAGATCATTTCCCAGTGAAAGCCCTGATGCCAGATTTGCAGACAGACTCTGTCATCAGCAGATATTTTAAGTTCACAGTAATGATATAGGTGATCCAACTGCAGAGGGGCGGGAGACTAAGCAAATGTTTTTGTTGGACTTACTTGGGGGTTAAATTCTTTGTGTGTTTTCAACTGTTCTGTTCGTGCCTTTTTTCTTCCTGGCAGTGTAAAGCCTCTATCCTGCCTGCATTTTGCTTCTTAAGCTCTTTATGAAACATTCCTCGCCGGAACCCTTCTTGTAGTGCAGTGAGTTCACATATGCAGAAATTGTCAAATTGTCAGTTGTGCCTAATCTCTGTCCAATTTGCATGATGCTCCTCCAAGCAGGAGCCCCTCAGAATAAAAATGAGTCTCCCCTTCCTGAGAGTTTGGAAATCATCTAACCCAAATCAACATCCATGACAAAGATGCTGACACCAGTGTTGCGGATGGCTATTATTTATTTATGTTCTCATGACTGGGTAATGGAGTTCTCTCACCTGACATTAATAGAGATACCTTTATACAGCAACATTATATATATCACTACAGATGATGGGGACAATTTTAAACTTCACTAATCAGTTCCACAAATATTTACTCGAACAGAAATTTAAATCTACCTTCTCTATGTTCAGTTTTCAGTTATTTGGGGGAAAAAAAGAAACAACTCCAATTTTTTTTTTTCTGCTGAGTTTCTGTGCTGCAGCTCTTTCTGAGAGTATGCACTTGTAGGGGAGGTAATCATGTTCTGTGGCTACTCTAGCTGACAACTGCAATCACAAAAACATTGATGTTTGCATGAGACCCTGAGCTCTGCACAGAAAGCAAATTTTGAATGCAAACCTGAATGTACGGAAACAGAATCTCAACCCGATCTAGTGTGAGCTGCCTCTGCCCATGGCAGGGGCATTTGAGCTAAATAATCCTGGAGGTCCCTTCCAGCCCTGACAGTTCTGTGATTCTAGAAGTAATCTGCTAGTCAGGCAGTAAAAAAGAAACCCACAGGAGTTCCATACACCAAGATTTATCAGCCTGCCTTCATCCACCTTTACCAGCCGGTTGTAGGAGTCTACTTAGCTAATAGTTATAGAACACAAAATCTGTAAGCTATTAATGCACATTTTGTAAACAGAAAAACTAGGCAAACCTATAGAATAAATTATACACCACCACCCCCCGCCCCCTTTTGCCTACCAGCATGGCTATGCCCATACTGTGCTGAAAAAAGGGGTTTCAAGGATTGATGATGTGAACTGTTGAATCTATATTTATGAGTTTCCATGATGTTTTTGCAATAATAAGATTATTAATATCTTTTTTACTTAGTACAAGGCAATCAATGCATGAAACTCACCCTTCTGTGAGAACAGCTTGTTCATTAGTAGGGACTGTGGTGAATATTAAGGAATATGCACTTACTTTTAGCAAGGATTCAACATTCTCTGCAAATCCAGTATGGAAAAGAGGCAGAGAATTTGTAAACTTCTCATTTGCAAAGAATCCTTCACAGAATGGCACCACTCAACCATTTTATGCCTTTTCTTTTGAGTCCTGCACCCTAAGGTACCAGTGAACAAACATGAAAGGCACAATTCTTTCTAGTGGAGACTACTCTGTGTGGTAAAATACCATGTTTGTTGGGTCTAGTTGTCTTCCTAATGCCTTGAAGCTCACTGGGGGATTTGGATTCAAAATTCTACCCTGTAGCTGCTGTTATGGGGGATTTTTTTCGTTGGGTTTGTGTGAGTATCTGAGGAGTGGGTGTCAAGTGGATGGGGCCAATCTCTTTTCAATGGTCAGCAGCAATAAGACAAGGAGCAACAGCTACAAACTGTAACATAAAAGGTTTCATCTCAAGATGAGGAGAAACTTCTTTACAGTGAGGGTGACAGAGCCCTGGAACAGGCTGACCAGGGGGGTTGTGGAGTCTCCTTCTCTGGAGACTTTCCAAAACCACCTGGACACATTCCTGTGCAAACTACCCTAGGGGATCCTGCCTTGGCAGGGAGGTTGGACTGGATGGGCTCTGGAGGTCCCTTCCAACCTCTAAAGTTCTGTGATTCTGTGATTTTTAAGGCAGATACAGATTTGGCTACCAAACTGCTCCTCCATTCTGACTGTTGTCTCATGAGCGTAGTACTCACAACAACTGTGCCCATATAATGTTTTCCTCAGTTTCCATTTTCACAGCTTGTGAGAAGATCATGTCAGACTCTTTCAAAGGTCTCATACCATCTTCAGACATTTCTTCCTTGTGTTGAATTCTGCTCTGTCCCTAGTGTCTCTTTCTTTCAGAGAATGAGAGCATGCCAGCTTGGAAGAGGCTTCAGGGATCATGTGGTCAGCTTTCAGCTGAGAGCAGGCTAGATGAGGAGGCAGCCTTTGATGTGACTGGTTGACCCTCTGAGAATCCCCAGATTTGGTAACACTCAGATCCTGTAGTGGGGATTTGGTGGCCTCATCATTGATGTATGGTTAAAGAATGCAGCTTCAGTGCTCAAATTAAACCTCATCAATGTGAGGAATAGTTGCACACTGCTGCCATAGTGCTGAATATATCATTTTGACTAGGACAGGATGCAAACATACTCAGTTCTTCAACTTTACTTATTTAGATTGGAACTCTCCCTGTTCAANACCAGTTCAAACCCATTGCCCCTTATCCTGTCATTGCAAGACCTTGTAAATAGTCCCTCTCCAGCCTTCCTGTAGGCCCCCTTCAGATACTGGAAGGCTACTCTAAGGTCTCCTGGAAGCCTTCTCTTCTCCAGGCTGAAAAGCCCCAACTCTCTCAGCCTGTCCTCATAGCAGAGCTGCTCCAGCCCTCTGAGCATCTTCATGGCCTCCTCTGGACCCGCTCCAACACTTCCATGTCCTGCAACAGCATGAGGAAGTGACAGATGGGGAAAATACCACCATCAGGAGTATTTCCATAGTGTCACAGAATCAGAACCTTAGAGGTTGGAAGGGACCTCCAGAGATCATCAAGTCCAACCGCCCTGCCAAGGTAGGATCTCATAGGGTAGTTTACACAGGAATGCATCCAGGTGGGTTTGGAAAGTCTCCAGAGAAGGAGACTCCACAACCCTCCTGGTCGGCCTGTCCCAGGGCTCTGTCATCCTCACTGTAAAGAAGTTTCTCCTCATGTTGAGATGAAACCTTCTCTGTTCCAGTTTGTATCCATTGCTTGCTGCTGACCATCGAAAGGAGATTGACACCCACCCCTCAGATATTTGTAGACATGGATGAGATCTCCTCTTAGTCTTCTCCAGACTAAACAGCCCCAGGGCTCTCAGTCTGCCTTTGTAGCAGGGATCAGCAGGCAGATATGCTGAAGTGGTGCACCCAGCATTTCCACATTAATTTAAAGTGTATATCAGTGGCCTTTGCAAGTTTGCTGTGTGTTCTGAGAAAGTTCAAATTGAGCATCTGACCGGAATTTGGAATTGGGTAGTCCCTTCGGTTAAGTAAAAGCTCTTTTTTGTTCATGATAAGAATCCATTTATTAGATGAACCAAAAAATCCCATAAGCAGACAGTTTTAGGATTTCAAAGGGCCTTCATACAGGTTCTAGGAAACAACTTGCAAAACATGCAGGAATTTATACGGAGATGTTTAATAAATCAAAGAGACACTTACAACAATGAACATCACTCAGTTTAGGTGATTAGTTCTTTACAGTCATTAGGATTGGAGACCAGAGTGTGTGGACTAGTCTCTTTTTATAGATGATTGATGGAATGAGAGAGATCAGAAACAATATTGTAGACAACAGATGAACAGAGAATATTAAAAAAGCGATGGGGGGAGGATTGAAGCCCTGCTGAAAGATTAAAGAATAGAAAGAAGTACAAATGAGCAAATCAATTATTGTGTGAAGATTTCTAGGATGTTGTTTAATTCATATTGGCCTGTTCTATATTTAGTTTCCTCACAGTTTCTTCTTCTTTTTTTTTCCTTTTTTTTTTTTTTTTTTATTTTATTGATGTTTCTTTTAGTTCCCTCTCTGGAATCTGATTCTAAGATGCATCATTGAATGATTCTTTGAGGGGAAATGTTACAAAATGAGATCCAATCTAGCGAACATTTTCTGACATGAGCCGTCTTGCCTTAACTAAGCAAAATCCAATGGTGCTGTTTCTGAGTATGAAAATCTCACAGAAGGAAAAGTTTGCAAGCGTGGGCTGTGGAGTGGGCACATCTCCTCGGGGAGGGAAGGACAAAGAAAGGAAAAGGCAACTGAGAATCATAGAATAATAGAAATTTAGGGGTTTGAAAGGGACCTCAAAAGATCATCCAGTCCAGCACTCCTGCAGAGCAAGATCACCTAGAACAGGTCACACAGGAATGCATCCAGGCCTTCAGGCACCTTTTTTTTTTCCCCTCCCAGGAATTTATTTTAACACCAAGTGTATGAGAAGGGTTGTTGGAAGGATGGTCCTAAATATGTGCAGACCGAAGGGGCTTTATGGACAGTCCTTGCTTGCGGGAGCCCTCACTGGACATAACATCAGGAGCTGGTCAGCTCTTCCATGGGATCTCAGCTTCAGAGGCCAGGGCAGATGGGTTTTCCAGCTTGTCCTCCTGCCTGGAGGTTCTTCTCCCACAGTATGCTGTGCACATTATGAACGTTCCCTCCTGCGTGGGAATCATTCCCTTTAAAATTTTCATTCCTCGTTGTGCTGGTTTGAGGCTAATTGGAATATTTTAGTGAAAAAAATTAGATGATAGGCTGTGAAAAGCAAACAATGGTGATGTCTGCTTCACTCATAGGCTTGCTGAGATGTATAAAAACAAGGACACAAATATAGATAAGACAGAGAGTCTCTCTCTCTCTGGGAGGTGGAAGGGTGGTTGGGAGGAGTATTATGTTTCTGTATTACCTTTAACTTGTATATTTCTGTAAATATTCCTGTATGTTGTGTATATCGCTGCTTGTATATTGTGCTAAGCTGTAAATAGAGCTTCAGTCCTTAACTTCCAGTCAGCAGTGTCCAGTCTGGGTGATTTTTCATAGTGGGGGAAAGGGGGGCAGGGAACATGCAGAAATGTTGGTCTCCAAGCACTTGAGGCAAAGAAAGAATCATAGAATCATAGAATGGTAAGGTTGGAAGGGATCTCAAGGATCATCTAGTTCCAACCCCCTGCCATAGGCAGGGACACCTCCCACAGGTCACTCAAGGTCTCGTCCAACCTGGCCTTGAACACCTCCAGGGAGGGAGCAGCCACAACCTCCCTGCGCAACCTGTGCCAGTGTCTCCCCACCCTCACTGGAAAGAACTTCTTCCTAACATCCAGTCTAAATCTCCCCTCTGCCAGTTCAAACCCATTGCCCCTCATCCTGTCATTGCAAGACCTTGTCAATAGTCCCTCCCCAGCCTTCCTGTAGGCCCCCTTCAGATACTGGAAGGCTGCTATAAGGTCTCCTGGAAGCCTTCTCTTCTCCAGGCTGAAGAGCCCCAACTCTTGTAGCCTGTCCTCACGGCAGAGCTGCTACAGCACTCTGAGCATCTTTTGTGGCCTCCTCTGGACCTGTTCCCAACAGTTCTATGTCCTTCCTGTGCTGGGGGCTCCAGAACCGCATGCAGTACTCCAGGTGGGGAAATGTGCTGCTTTCCACACAAAAGATCAAATTCTTCTCAGAAAATCCTTTTGAACAACAGCCAAAAAGACTCACCAATACCCTTATTGTGAAGCATTTTGTAGAAATATGGTGAGTCTTTCTCTTTGTTTTCTGAGACACTATGATGCATTGCAGGAAGGTTGCCAACCAGGAGGTCCATGTTGCTACCAAAGGTCAGGGGAGGAGGGAATTGACTACTGCTGCCATAAAGCAATGTGGTAGTAGGTTCATGTCAAAGTTTTCCAGCCTTAAAAATATTCAGGTTTTGATTTAGGACTCCAAAGCAGGAAAACCACACTGACTTTCCAGTGAGCTGATGCAGTTGTTGGTTGATAATGAGGGAAATCTACCTGGACAGTATCCATATTTCCCTTTATGAACTCCAGACTCTGATTTT
>VWYK01058109.1:22015-39903 GCA_013399775.1 Semnornis frantzii | reverse complement strand
AAAAAAAGGGGGGAGGGAAGGGAAAAAAAGGGAAAAAAAGAAAAAAGGAAAATATTTCTGTTGTTTATTTTGGCCACAAAAAAGCTATTCCAGTATTACAGAGTACAATACTTAGTTATTCAAAAAACACCCACTGAGACTACAATATTTTAGGTTATTCTTTTCCTTTTTTTCTATACTAAATATCACATCCAAGGCAGGGCATCTCTTGTGCCTAGAGCTACTCATTAATATAGGGGAAAATACTAAGCCAGAAGAGTTAGTTACCTAATGAGGCAACACATAGTGAAAGAAAAGAAGTTGCTATCCACATTCTTTAGGTAGGAATTCTGAGAGCAAATGGTTTGTTCAAGGCAGTATAGACATCTGTGCAGGAAATTCCCAGTCCACTAGGTTCTAGAAGTTGAAGCAGTTGGTTTTTATCTATTTATTATCAGTTTAAAAGGATTTTATAGTTATTATCTAATTTTGCTCCATATTTATTGTTTGAAAACACCTAGACTGTCACAGAGGAGTGCTTCATATCTAACAGTCAAGCAATCATGACCAAGATGGCTTGGAAATGTAGGGAATGGGTCCATTCCCCCCAGAAAAGAACATCTGCACCCTAATCCACCTTTGAAGCCTTTCACAGTGCACAGCAATATACTTTATGCACTTCCATGCTGGTCATATCCTGACAGAGTAGTAGGTTTTTTGTTTCAGTAAGAGGAGGCTGAGGGGAGAGGTCATTGCTGTCTGCAACTACCTGAAGAGACACTGTGGAGAGGCTGTCCTGGGCTCTTCTCACAGTAATTGGAGACAGAACAAGGGGGAATGGCCTCAAGCTGAGGCTGGGTAGGTTTAGATTGGACATTAGGAAAAAGTTTTTCATGGAGAGAGTGGTCAGGGACTGGAATGAGCTGCTCAGGGAGGTGGGAGAGTCACCCACCCTGGATGTGTTTAAAGGTGGCTTGGATGTGGTGCTTAGGGCTATGGTTTAAGGTGAATCTTGTAGAGTAGGGTAATAGGTTGGACTTGGTGATCCTTAGGGGCTTTTCCAACCTGGATGCTTTGTGATTCTGTGAGAGCAAGATGATATGTGTGGGCTTACAGCTTTGAAGAATTGAAAGTACTCAAAATGTTCTTCTCAGTTTATATAAGTAATAAGATTGAACAGTTTTATTTTTCACAATTCAGTCCATGTTCTAAAATCAACAGAATTTGTGGGCAGGTTTCCTTTTCCATAGCAGCTGATGTGAAGATCCCTTTGCCACAGATGCTGAGGCAGAATGAAATAGTTCCACAGGACATTCTCACCAGCCTAAATTTTCCTGTGAACAAAAAAAGACCTTGCTGCTTGTGTCTCATTCTGCAGATGTATGCGGGGCAAAAGGATATGAACATCATGCTGGCCCTCTGCACATGAAGAGATTTTACTCAGCAGCTTGAGATGGTCAGCCAAGTGTTAATTAGCACCCAGGGTAACAGGGTGTGATGACTCTGTGCCATGTAACATTTTTTTACATATCATGAGTTGTGCACAAGGGCACATCTAAATAAAATGCATAGGAAGTAGCATCACACAAATGTGATCTGCATTTTCTTTTCTTGATCAAAGAGGCTGAAGGAAAAAAATAATTAAAAAGTAAAAGCCTTATGCAATGAGATTTAAAAGGAAACTTTGGAGGCTGACAAGATGCATCTGGCACAACTTCAAAGTCCATCAAAGTACATATAATCAATGTTTGTCAATAGCAGTTTTGCATCCTTTAATTTATCTTTCATGGATATAAAGCATGATGTTATTAGGATCCAGTCCATACCTTAATTCTGTTTGAGATTTGATGAATCAGGGCTCCATTAAAATTCAGTGCAAATCAGCTTACTCAAGGACACGTTACATAAAGTCCTGTGTTATCTAACTCCTTTTATCTTGCTGTCTTTCTAACTAGTTAAAGAATCTGGAATCTCTTAAACTTGTACATGTGGCCACCAACACACTAAATCTCAAGCATGTTTTGCTTGTAGGCACCTGCTTAAATTATGCATGTGTGGTGTAATTAGCATATCTAAATTTCTATCACCCTCTCCTTTCCTTCTTCCTACTCCAGCTGTAAGCTATCTGGGGAAAAGAAGATATCTTTTCACTCGTTTTCATTACATGGAGCACAAACAAGATCTGCTCAGTAAAAGTTTGTCAGCATTTCTGCACCAGAGGTTTGTTTATTCTCACAGTAATATTGTGGTTTCCTGGGTTGCTGCTGTTGGTACAAATGCTTCAGCTTCTGGAGACTGGTGGTGTTACTCAAGAATTTCAGGTTTTATTAACAACAACAACAACAAAAGATTCTCAACTGTGTGGACAAATATTTGAGAACCTAAACTGAAACACAGAAAACAACCACACCTTCATGTTTTTAAAGTCTTACATTTTGAAACTAGATCTCACCTTTATTTTTTTTTCCCAAGTGGAGGAGGGAGAGGTAAGTCTGATTCAAGCTCTTTAAAAATGGACAATAATTCCAGAAAAAAAAATTCTAATGCAAGGAATATACTTTGTTTCATTGTTAATTTATACTTTTCCCATCTTTGAGAGACTGAGAAACCTGGGGCTGTTTAGTCTGGAGAAGGGAAGACTAAGAGGAGATCTCATCAATGCGTACAAATATCTGAGGGGTGGGTGTCAAGTGGCTGGGGCCAATCTCTTTTTGGTGGTCAGCAGCAATAAGACAAGGAGCAAAACTATAAATTGGAACACAGAAGGTTTCACCTCAACATGAGGAGAAACTCCTTTACAGTGAGGGTGACAGAGCCCTGGAACAGGCTGCCCAGAGAGGTTGTCGAGTCTCCTCTAGAAACTTTCCAAACCCACCTGGATGCATTCCTGTGTGAACTACCCTAGGAGATCCTGCTTTCTCAGGGGGGTTGGACTCAACAATCTGTAGAGGTCACTTCCAAGCCCTGAAGTTCTGTGATTCTCTGATATTTACTGATTGGAGACATTTGCCAGCAGTCAATACAGCGATTGTCTGGACAGGATATGCTTATTTGATCTTGGCAATCTGTTGAACATTAAACAATATCTGAAGCACGGTTAATTATTTGCACTGAATTAGCTCACCCTTGAGTGACTGTGACTTGTCTGGAAAAAAAAAAATATCAACAACAGAGGCAAGCAGAAAAAGCTAATTTCAAGGAAAAAACAGGTGTAAGGATGGTTAACAGTGCTTTGACCCTTGGAGTTCTTCCTCTGGCAGTTGTCCTTGGGAACGTATATTTGTGCGTGAGTATGGTTTCATATTTTTCTTGCCCCATGCCAGCTCTGCTCCTGGGCAGCTGGAGCAGTTAGCTGATTATCTGCATGTCAGGACACTGAGGTGCCCACATAAATGCTGCATGAGAGGGAAAAGCCACTTTTTTTAAAAGCATATATCTACAGTGATAAGGAACGGCCAGTCTGGGTGCTTTAAGTGGCTACTCCACTCCGCAGGGTATGGAGTGCGGTCACCCTCTCAGCCTTGAGCACTGACAGGTACTCCAGATCACTGAGGTTGCAGCACAGGCTGCTCATCTCCATGCTGAAGGGACTTAAATAGGTCAGGGGGATGTGTTGACTTGGCAGTTTTGCAAGCTCTTTCATCAAAGGTAAAATTTATCCCAGCCATACATTTTGGATGGCTGAATTTTCATCGCTGTTAGCTTGGAAGGAAAGTTGATAACAGAATATTCAACACAGCTGGAGGTGGCCAGAGTCCTGCACTAGCAGAGCTGGATTTCCCCAACCTATTAATTGTTCTCTTTAAAGAAGACAGAAAGAATGATTTGTAACCAAAGCAAATTGAAAAGTCAGTTTTTAAAGCATTTGTGTTGCTTCTCCAAGCACTGCAATGAAGTAGGTTTTTCTCATGAAGGAATCCGAGGTTCTTTCAATCCTCTGCTTTGCTAATGATAGTTCCTCTACCTGCAGGTTCCTACTTCTTGAAATGCCTTGCAAAATTTCAGATGTTGATAAGTTTGAATTGAGTCCTTTGGGGGAAACATATCATGAGGGGTTTTAACAGGCTGTGTTGAAGACCTTGGTTAATTTGCAATCAGGGGGGTTTGTAGCACAATAGGATTAACTAGTGTAGGATATGTATTAAGTAGTGTATCATCAGGGCTATCACTGACAGCAACAGATAGGGCACACTTGATCCACTAGTACATGTGGCAGCTTACTGGGGGGATCAGCTCTAGGATGGTTCAATGTCAGTTTTACAGAGCCCAATCCAATATAAATAAGCTCTGCATAAAATGATTGTGTTAATTCTCACTCAGCTAAGTATATGTAGGTGAAGTTTTAGACAACACGAAGTCTTGCACAGATTTTTCCTAACTACTTCTAAGTGTTGAGACTGATTCATTAGCTTTGGCGATCCTAACCTGACTTTACTCTGAACACAGCTGTGGAAAACACAGTGCCCCTCCACCCCTCACCCCTGAAGAGTCATTAACATTGCTAAAATGCGAAAGCAATTCTGCTGTCACTGAAAAGCAGCACGACAGAATATTCAGCAGGCTAGTTTTCAATAAAACATGTTTTTTTCTTCATAATTAATATAACAAGGTTTTCTGGCTTAGCACTTGGCATGGATCCCAGGGAAAAAAAAAAAAAAAGAGAGAGAAAAAAGAGGGGAAGGAGTCGCCATGACGTGACCACTGCATGGCAAACATGTTACAAGAGGACGTTTTTACCTTAATGATTTATTCCAAAGGAGAAGTTATACTGAAATAGCTTGAATTTAAAAAAAAATAATTTTTTTAAAAAAAAAATTAAAAAAAAAAAAATAAACATTTATTTTCCCTTAAAAAACNCAAACATGTTACAAGAGGACGTTTTTACCTTAATGATTTATTCCAAAGGAGAAGTTATACTGAAATAGCTTGAATTTAAAAAAAAATAATTTTTTTAAAAAAAAAAATTAAAAAAAAAAAAGTAGACATTGCATTTCCCTGAAAGCACAGAAAACAACCTTAAAAGACTATTTCCAACCTTCCCAAAACTACCTATCTTCATCCTTTGCATTTTCATTCAAATCTAGTTTTAGGAGTTTGTCTAATTAATGCTTTGATTAATAGTTGTTATTGGTGAAATGTAGAAGAAACTAAATGCAGATTTAAGCAGTGGCTCATATTGAATCGGTAAAAGCAGAACAGGAAAGCTTGGTCGTTTATGGATCCAGTGGGTTTGGAACAGGACCCTAAGGCAAAACTTTGGTTCTTTCATACTACATGAAGAAAAAACTATTTGCACCTGGATGAATGCAAACTATTTGATGAGGAGTAATGGGTTTAAACTGGCAGAGGGGAGATTTAAACTGGATGTTAGGAAGAAGTCCTTTACAGTGAGGGTGGTGAAACACTGGCACAGGTTGCCCAGGGAGGTTGTGGATGCTCCTTCAAACAGCCACAACCCTCTAGATTGGATAAGGCCTTGAGCAACCTGTTCTAGTGGGAGGTGTCCCTGCCTATGGCTGGGAGGTGGAACTAGATGATCCTTGAGGTCCCTTCCAACCTAAACCACTCTATGATTCTATGATTCTATTTCCGTAAAAAGCCTAAAGCTACATGATAAGTGTGAGTGAGAACAAAATTTTGTCCTTTATTTTCACGTAGATGAAGCAACCATGCTAAAGTTTTTCTTCTCAAGGTTTTTTTACACTTTTAGTTACACTTGAGCTTAGCAAGATGCTGTAGTAGAAATGTGCCTGCCATAAGGCATTGTATTGTTACCTATAGCTTGCTTAGCCAAAGAGCCCTGCTGCAGCAGGTTGTACAATTCAACTGTGCAACTCTCCTTACTCAGCTTTGCATTGCGGCAACTTTTCTGAAATACGCATGGTATAAAATGTGAAATCATAGAATGGTTTAGGTTGGAATGGACATCAAAGATCATCCAGTTCCAACCCCCTGTCATAGGCAGGGACACCTCCCACTAGTACAGGTCACTTAAGGTCTCATCCAACCTGGCCTTGAACACTTACAGGGCGGGAGCAATCACAACCTCCCTGGGCAACCCGTGCCAGTGTCTCACCACCCTCACTGTAAAGAACTTCTTGACATCCAGTTTGTCTTCTAGTATAAACCCATTACTCCTCATCCTGTCATCACAAGACCTTGTAAAGAGTTCCTCCCCAGCACACTTAAATGTTTTGCTGACTTGGGTTAGAGAAATCTATCTGGACAAGACCCAGGTGGATCTCACTACACTCATCTGACACAGCTGCTTGTATACCAGGTGGCAGCTCACATTTAATGATGCTCTGAACTGCTTCAGCACATACTCATGGGGAAAAAGAAAAAGATGATTTTTAAATCAAACAATGTTCAGCTCAGATTTTGCCCCTCATATCAGAGCTCCCTGCAAACTTAGCACCCCAGGCAGTAGAAAGGGAGACATACACAGGTAGAGCAGCAGAGGTGGCTCCTCACTAGGTATTTTGGAACATAAAAAAAAGTTGGTGCCTTCTTGGTTGTGATGAAGGGTGTTGTGAAGTCACTAGGCATGCCCAGTCCAATAACCAAGTAGCAGAAAGGGAAGAATTAAAGCATTACATTAAGATCAAACTCTTGCAAAAGAAGCTTAGCATTGGTGCCTGTCTCCTTGCTGGTCCACAGAAGGTAGGAAAGCATTGTCAGCAGCACAGGTCTTGCAATGACAGGAATAGGGGCAATGGGTTTAAACTGCCAGAGGGGAGATTGAAACTGGATGTCAGGAGGAAGTTCTTTACAGTGATGGTGATGAGACACTGGAACAGGTTGCCCAGGGAGGTTGTGGCTGCTTCCTCCCTGGAGGGGTTCAAGGCCAGGTTGGATGAGGCCTTGAGTGACCTGTGCTAGTGGGAGGTGTCCCTGCCTATGGCAGGGGGTTGGAACTGGATGATCCTTGAGGGCCCTTCCAACCTTACCATTCTATGATTCTGTGATGCTTTCTTTGCCTCAAGGACTTGGAGACCAACATTTCTGCATGTCCCAAAGTCACCTCTAACACCTTTTTCTACACACCATTGGATCTATTCCTGTAGTAAACCCTCACTTCTGCTCCTTTCACACTCTCCCAGGTGCTGCACCACGCACACGAGGGCTTCACACTCCTCGATGTTGCAAGCTGATAGCTGCAAAGTGAAGTGAATGCTGCCAAGGCCACCTTGATCTGTGGCCCATCAGGCGTGAGGCCCTTCCGCGGCGCTCCCCTAAATTTGCCTGACGCAGCAGGAGAGCAACAAAGCCTTGGGAGTGCCGCCAGCTAATTGTACGCTGAGCTCGCAGAGAGGGAAGCCTTCCTCGCTGACCCCCCAAGGCAATCACTCATGCCCTGCAGCGTGCAGGTTGATATCCTGTGTAACTAAAGGGACAAAACGACTTTGCATAAGCTTTAAGTCTAGCATTATAACCTGCCTCCCCAGCACCAGCTGCAAAAGCCTTTGATAGCTCAGCGCGCCTGTGTCAATGTGACAAGGCTGACTCCTGCAGCCTTCATGAAATGGGTTTTGTAGCTTCCCCTTGCTGTGGCGTCCACGGCTGACCCCACTTTCCACCTGGGAGCACAAGCACACCTTGCCCACCAGTGAGCAACTTGAAAAACAGCCAGCTGCTACCAGGACGTCTCTCACGGTGCAAAGACTAATTTGGGAACTTTGATCTCTTGGAGAACAGGAGCAGGTGACTCCTGTGTGGAGAACCAAGCTGATTCCAGAAGTATCATAGAATCAGTCAGCGTTGGAAGGAACCACAAGGATCATCCAGTTCCAAACCCCCTGCCATGGGCAGGGACACCCTACCCTAGATCAGGCTGTCCAGAGCCTCATTCAGCCTGGCCTTAGACACCTCCAGGGACGGGGCCTCAACCACCTCCCTGGGCAACCCATTCCAAGCTCTCACCACTCTCATGCTGAAGAACTTCCTCCTCACGTCCAGTCTGAAGCTCCCCACCTGCAGCTTTGCTCCAATCCCCATAGTCCTGTCACTACCTGATATCCTAAAAAGCCTCTCCCCAGTTTTTTTTTAGGCTCCCTTAAGATACTGGAAGGCCACAATAAGGTCACCCCGGAGCCTCCTCTTCTCCAGCCTGAGGTTTTGGTATCTGGTGCTACCATGGGAAAGGTTCACAACTAAATGATCAGCAAAATAAATTCTTACAATGTCAGCCCCTCTGGGCACCCTGGGACAAGTCTGTAAGGAGCATGTCATTTACTCTGAGGCACATGCTGTAGTTCGTCATGGAGGCAAAAGATGTCTTGCTAGAAAAGAGGTGAAGAACTCTGAAGTTTTGGTGGAATCTTTTCAGAGAATAGTTTCCCAGGCTAAAAATACAAAGTGTTGCATGTGTGCTCCAGATGATAATATGCCCTGCTTTCATTGTACTGCAACCATGGCCTTGGCTGAGAAATACAATGTCATTGCTGGAAAAGCCACTTTCCCTTGAAGTTCAAAGACTGTCACTACCCAAGATGGTTGCAGGCAAAAATCTGGCCGATTGTAAGAGCATCAGAACTGTTGATTCCCTCCTTCTTTGGCGAGGAGCCCAGACAAAGGTTCCCACTGAGAGCTGTCAGCGGGATCAAGGGGTTCACTAGGAAAAGGCAGTAGTTGTGTCTGCCATCATGGCTCCTTCATGTCAGTCGTGGATGGAAGCTGATCAAATATCCATCCTCGTTCTCCAGTTCATCCCCATCCCACCTCCTTCTCGTCTGCAAAGCTGTGACTGCACAGAGGAAATGAAAGGGGGGCTGTTTCTTTTTTTCCTGTGATGGAGACCACTTCTCAGCAAGCTGGAGGAGAATTTTCACAACTTAGTGTGATTAAATGAATAGGCCAAGTCCTACCAATGCAGTTTAGTGTTTGAACTCCTTTAGTGGCCTGTTGCAAAATGTCTTACGTGTACAAGTGATTTTCACCTCATTTGCTACTCTCTCACAGCAGCTTGAGCAGCTACGTAGTTTTCTCTGGAATTACTTCTGATTTGCACACAGGTAAATTCATCCTGTGTCGTCACCTCTGTGCTGTCTGCTTCTCCACCTGCTTTTCTCTTTTAATTCTTCATTTCAATTGTAACAAAGGGTAGCAAATGTACCTGAGACACAACCAACAGCTCAACGGCAGAAAGTAAAATAACTTCCCTTTGAATATAGGAACAGATGCTCCTGGATTTTTTTTTTTGTTGTTGTTGTTGGTTGATTGGTTGGTTTTGCTGTTGTTGGTTTGGTTTTAGTTTGGGTTTTTGTGGTTTGGGTTGGGTGTTTTGTTGCTGTTGGATTTTTTGGTTTAGTTTGATTTTTTGTGGTTGGTCGACTGCTGTTGGATTTTTTGTTTTAGTTTGTTTTATTGTTGGTTGGTTGCTATTGGGTTTTTTGTTTTAGTTTGTTTTTTAGTTGTTGATGTTGGATTTTTTGTTTTAGTTTGGATTTTTGTTGTTGCTGTTGGATTTTTTGTTTTAGTTTGGTTTTTTGTTGCTGTTGGTTGGTTGCTGTTGGATTTTTTGGTTTAGTTTTTTTTTTATTGCTGTTGGTTGGTTGCTGTTGGATTTTTTGGTTTAGTTTGGTTTTTTGTTGTTGTTGGTTGGTTGGTTTGGTCGTTTGGTTTGCTTATTTGGTTTGCTTGGTTTGGTTCAGGTTTTCCACAAATAATCACCAGAGATAAGCTGTACATTTTCTGTCTAGGAAAGAGATGTAGGATTTTGTCCTGAGACCCAGTTAGTTTTGCCCTGAGCCCCAGAAACTTCATGACTCTAGCATTAATGTTCGAAAACTACTACATTTTGTTAGTCTTCACCTTCTTGAGGAGCTGAAATGGAAAAAATAGAGAGGACCATGGCACAGGGAGTATTGTGATAACCTTGGTGCAAACCCTAATTAGCAAAGTTTTGGAGGCATGAAGCTTTGGTGAAGCACTAATCATTACAATGATGATGAGGACAACAAAGGACAGGTGAAATTAAGATATTTTGAATTTCAGCCATTTCCCCCAGGAGCCCTACAAACAATCATCTCCACACTCAGTAATGCTCCAGTACCTACAGAGAACATCTCTCCCACGTTTGTTTGTTTGTATATTTGTCGTAGAGTTTGGGGTTTGGTTTTGGTTTTTATGAGCCTAAAGCAATCGAATTTAAAACTGCTCTCTGCAAATTCCTCCAGCTTTGTCCCCTGTCTCTGTGGACCTGCTACGAATAGGATCTAGCGATTTTATTCCCTCTTGAGGGAGCACACAAAGTATCGCTATCGAGCGGCAGCAAGGAGGCTGTTTGGTGAAATCAGCCCCACAGTCTAATTTCTTCTTCCCCCCGCCCCTTCCTTTTGTTTGAATCCTGCTCCCGGTTGGGCTCCGTATTGCACCTCGTCGGAAGGACAAGATCCTCCTCTGCTGGCCATGAGCAAATACGGCACAGCAGGCAAGAGTAGAGATCCTGCCTCCGCTGCCCCTGCCTGCAGCCCCTTCCACCTGCAGTCCCCTCCCGGACCCCCCACCCTGACAGCCCCCAACCTGTACCCCTCTCCTAACAGCTGCCTTCTGCATCCTACAACCCCTCATGGTTCTGTGGGAAGAGCCAGCTCCAGCAGGCCAGAGGGAATGAGGAGAGATCTTCCTCTGTTGCACACCACCATGGAAAGCCTCCTGCAAGGGAGCCAAAGCGCTAAAATGTGGCCCTGCGCTGGCTGTCACGGGTGAAAACACTTCACAATCAGTGTGGTTTGGTGAGTGGTTCCGTGGACCTCAGGAGGGAGGAGAAAAGTCTTCATGCTGAGAGCCAGCTCTGCTTGAGGTTTTGTCTCCCGTGATTCTGCTGCTGCAGCTTATGACAGGTACATAAGGGGGGGAAACAGGACAAGGGAGCCGTGTGGTAAAGGCTGGGTTTAACTCTTGGTGCCAAGTGCTCTTGTTCTCAGTAAGATTTGTATTGTTGCAGCAGAGAGAGGCTTTCATCCAAAAGCAGGAATGAAAATTTGGGATTCTTCCACCCTACAGAGCAAACCATTGACTGCTCTGAAGGATGTCCCTGGAGACCTGCACATTCCTAGGACATCGACTTAAGGAGTTTAGCTTATCTGCTCTTTTGCTCTGCCTAAGGAGGAGTGCTTGGCATGGGAGGGCTAGGTGGGTAACTTGGAAAAGAAAACAGTATAGCAAGCTGCTAGTTCTCTCTTCTTATTTTCTTGGTATGAGCCCTCTCCCTGGGCAGTGTTATCATCTCTACCCTACAGCTGGGGGAAACTAAGGCACAGAAAAGAATGATGCAGTCACATCCTGCACCTCACTCAGCCTGGGCTGAAACCCTCTGGTATCCCCTCGTGGTGCCGAGGGCTGTCTCAAGCGCTGGGCAACCTCGCTGAAGTCAAACCATTCTGTTCTCAAATCCTTTCAAACCCCATCAGGCAAGCAGCACAACAGGGCACTGCAGAGATCTGGGAAAGGAGGTCAAATGTTTCTTGCTTCATCCTGCTCCTGTTGCTGCTTCCTTGTTCTTTGTTTCATCTGTTTCTCCAAAAGAAAGGAGCACACTTGCAGGGTTTGTTTTGGTCTGTTTATGGATGAGTGCTATCACTAATTGTAAATGAAGCAATTAGACCTTTCTTTATACAGCCTCCATTGGGGTCTGGCAAAGGATCTGACAAGCCCTCTACCTGCTCTCAAGAAATATATACAGCAAGGGCAGAGCTTTTACAGCCATCTCATTTACCATCATCTCCTCACTCATTCAGGAAGGGCAATGTGTGAATGTGTGTGTCCTTACAGCTGCAAAGGATTTAGTTTTGTATGTGTGTGGCTCACTTAAGTGCACCTGGAAAGGGGCTCCACTGAGTGGTTCAGGGGACATCACTCATTAAAATCAGTGGGAAGGGAGGAGATGGAGTGTCTGTTCTCTCTGGCTTAAGCACAAGAGGGACACAAACATGCCTGAAGCAAAACCTCATTTATGTATTCCAGTTAATATTAAAAAATGTGAGTTCATTTTTGGTCCTGTTTCTTATTCATTGCTTCTGATTCATTTGTTCTTAGTCACAGTTAGTGTTTGCTGAGAATGACTTTCTGCTATATACAGTCTCTGTAGATAATGGATAACTAAACAGGAGCTGTATTTACAGCTAATTGTATCTGTGCACATTAGAATAGTCTCTGAGTGTGTGTACCTCTGCTGTCTTTACTACACGTATTAAACTCACAAAATCACAAAATGCCAGGTTGGAAGGGACCCTAAGGATCATATGATCCAACCCTGGAAATGCCTTTTCTTCTGACAAACCATGTGAGGGATGAAGAATAGCAGCTCCAAGTCTTCTTTACAGCCACTGCTAGCATGCGTGCTCTCATCACAGGCTTGTAAACGTGGCCACAGCTGGGGTTTAGAGCAAGAGGGAAAGGGAGTGATATCACTGTGCAAAGGATGCATCCTGGTGTGGACTCAGTGTGTCTCCTTTTACACAAGCCTCACTTACACTCTTCAAAGGCTGAGAGCTGTTTGCCACCTTCTTCTGTTCCCTTTGGTAACTTACCTTGATCAGGAGCTGGGCTGGAGCCCCACGTCCGAGGTCAGACATGTGGCATTTCCTCATGGGAAGTGGCAGAGATGTTCTTTTCCATCCAAAGGTTGTTGACAGCCTTCCAGCTATGAGCTCCAAGTAGGACTAGCTGCACCAGACAGGCTCTCAGGCTGTGCCATGCTGCCCAACCTCTGCTCGGCCTTGGCATCTGGCTTGGACATGGCCTCTGTTGGTAGCTCAGAGAAATGAGACAAGCAGGCAGTGAGCGGTCACTTGGTAAGCAGAGAGGCAACTGAACTGGTCCAGGGCAGGTTCCTCTCAAAGCACATGAGCCCAGTGGCTCAGGCTGGATGCTCAGAAAAACCAGAGCTCCCACATGGGTCACTGGGATCAGAGAGAGGTTTAAGAGGTTTTGTTCATCTTTTGAAAGAGCTCTTAAATCCCAACCCAGTTAGCTCCCACATGGGTAATGAGCTTACCTGGATGTCCAGTACTGGGGGCAAAGAGAAACTTTATGCCCTAGACTGAGTTGTCTGCTGGCTTTTCTTTTTTTCCAGCAACTGACTCTTTGGCATTTTTTATCTCATGCAGGCTTCCTATTTCTTCTCACTGGATGACCTTCTGCATGGTAAGTGGTTTCAGCTTCTTCATTTTAACTTCTCCATACAAAGCCAAGAGACTGGCGACCTGGTCTAGCAAAAGCCTCCACTAGTGCCCAGCACTGAATTTTGTTAGTTTCATGCACAGCTTTGCTGAGCTTAAAATAAGGCCTATGGTGAAACACTGGAATGGGGTGCCCAGGGAGGTTGTGACTGCTGGAGCCTCCCTGGAGGTGTTCAAGGCCAGGTTGGATGAGGCCTTGAGTGACCTGTACTAGTGGGAGGTGTCCCTGCCTATGGCTGGGGGTTGGAACTAGATGATCTTTAAGGTCCCTTCCAACCCCAACCACTCTATGATCAAGTAGAAAATCTGTTTGACTTTGGACAAGTCATATGGTGAGCACTTCCAGATCTCCACGTGTGCTCTGTCTCAGTGCAGGAGACAATGTTGTCTCCAGCCCCAGCCAGTAGTGTGGCTGGCACATTGAATCTAGAATCAGAGTTAGAGCAGCAGTAACAACTTGCAGCTGATCAAGGGGTACTCCTAGATCACACCTGCAACTCACAGCTCTTCCAAAACAGGGATTTTTATGCCACTCTGACTTCATCTGCTCAAGGCAGCTTTGGGGACCATGGGGCCACGGGCTGGAGAAGAGAGGTCATGGTGCTGGGCTTCAAACCCCATGGAAGGATGAGCAAAGAGTCTAACTGTGTACAAAAAGTGAAGATAAATTAAAGGAAGGCTGACTTTCTCTTGCAGCATACAGCTAACAGTGGAATGCATTTTTGCTAGGTTTCAACCAAAGTGCAAAAAGTTAAAAAAATGTTTACAAGCCCATGGAAGAAAGAAATTGTTAAAGGCTGTGTAACATTAAGATGTTGATAAGAGAAAAGCTGTGATGAATGTTGTGTGAGGATGTGCAGACTGTAGTGAGGATTTGTACATCCTTATACAGCCTCCTTTGTCCACATAGAAGATTATGGGTTTATTGATGTTTAGTATTTTTATGGGTAAGCTCAGCTCTTCCTTTTCTTGATTTTAGATCTGAGTCCATAATTAGTAGCTAATAAAGCATTACATTAATTTTACACATTCTCCTCTGAAAAAGAGTGTGGCTTTTACTATGAACTCATTATTTGGCCACATACCTCTTCATTCCAGTGGCATTTTGGCTTCCAGGTTAAACCTGCAAGGCCAGCAGCCTTGTAGCTCCTCCAGCACAGCTTCTTTTCCCCAAATCACTGTTGCTCTTCTAACAAGATGCATGCAGAAAGTATATTTCCAAATCATTTGCTCATCTGAGCTCAGTATTTGCCTTCTGCAAGTATTTGGCCACAGCTTTAGGCTTTACACACAAGCCTTGTGCAAACTGTTTGCTTTGTGTTTTGATGGTGGAGTATCCCTTTCACAATAACTTGTGCTCTGTGGTTCTTACCTCTGTCTCTCCACCATCCCTGCACTCCTCGGCCTCCTGTGAGTCCCCTTCAGCTGTCGTCGGTCACCTTCACCCAGTGCCCATACCTGCCAGGGAAAGGTGCCACAAAACTTCTTTTAAGAGCCATAAAGCTGTTTGAAAGGTTTGCTGGCTTTGTTGTTAGCTGGTTTCACTTTTGCCATTCCTTTCTGCAGCTGCAGATACTCCCAGGCACAGCCAGTGTAGAAGGGAAGAAATACCATGAAGTCTCGTCCCTGCCAAAGTAAATGGGGGACATCTCATTACTTAAAATACAGTCAGGATTCCAGCCTCATCAAAATAACACTACATTATTCTCAGAGCTGGAGACAAAAAGTATTTAGAAAGGTGGTAGGAGAACTCATCCTGCTTAAATGAGGCCAGATTTCAGTCAATCCCCAGAGGTTCAGAGAGCCTGAATAAATGCTGGGTACTTTCTGGCTCTCTTGATGTGCCTTAGCAATAGTCTTTAACTTTGCACATCACTCATCCTGACAACTGCAGTCCAACAAAGTTACCTGGCAATTCAGGTCACTCGATGGCATCCTAATGCATTACTTTCCCTACTCAGAACATTAGTCACGACTTGATCCAGCCAAGGTTTTGAAAACAGTGTGAGTGCCAGCGTTGGGATATCTGTTCTCTCCGTTACAGAGAGCCCGTGTAAGCTAATGAACAAGGGGATATTGATCAGAAATCCATCGCTTGATTGACAGCTCCTGTCAATGTGAAAAACTGCAGATGAAAGCTCCAGAAGTTTAAAAGATCACCCAGACCTCAAAGCTGAGTTGGAGCTTTAAAAGTCAATCTCTGCCTATCAATTACAGGGGGATTTTTTTTTTTTTTTTGTACTACACAGAGGAAAGTTATTCTTTGAAAATTTGCATGCAGGATGTCTAATTTAATTTCATCTAATAGTCACATTTCAGTGACAAATGTCAGATCACTGCCTTTTTTAAAGCATGTTAAGGTTTTCCAACACTTACAAAGAAGGAGCGCTCTGATTTAGTAATATTTTTAAATCAACATATCAGACTTTGTGAGTTAATTATGTGCTCAGACTTTAAAAAAAAAAAAAAAAGTTGTTTTTGCTTTACTAAACCTATGGCTTGTTATGAATAATTAAAACAATTGAATGGGAAGCACTTCTTAAATAAGAGATGTGGAAGCCAAATAGTTACTTAGCGTCGAAGCTGTGGTAAGTAAGATACCTTTCAGTTTGATGTACCCATGTCAGTGTTTTCTGTTCTTTGTTTTTCACTGCTTGGTGCTGCTGGAGAGGACAGGGAGTAACTGAGAGATTGAAAGCCTCACTTGTGTGACCCATAGAAGCTCTGTCTGCTTCAGAGTTTTATAGAGAGGGATGGAGATGGAGAAAGCAGGGATGCTGTAATTTCTTAGATCACCTGCGGTCTTGTGTCATATTTTCTGGTCTCCTGACAGCCCAGCTCAGCTTCCTGACTGCCATCATTCACAGGAAAGAACCAAGGGTACCCAAACTCTTTCTGCATGCAGCCTTAACTCCATGGCCTTGGTCATGGCTGATGTTTCTCAAACCTTTTCTGCATGCAGCTTTAGCTCCATGGCCTTGTTTGTGCTGATGTTTCTCAAACCCTTTCTGCATGCAGCTTTAACTCCATGGCCTTGGTCATGCTGATGTTTCTCAAACCCTTTCTGCATGCAGCCTTAACTCCATGGCCTTGGTCATGCTGATGTTTCTCAAACCCTTTCTGCATGCAGCTTTAACTCCATGGCCTTGGTCATGCTGATGTTTCTCAAACCCTTTCTGCCTGCAGCCTTAACTCCATGGCCTTGGTCATGCTGATGTTTCTCAAACCCTTTCTGCATGCAGCCTTTACTCCATGGCCTTGGTCATAACATTTCATGTAATTATAATAACCAATCCATAAGGGGTTACTCAGTGCCTCCTGCCCTGGCCACCACAAAGTGGCCTCCTTTAAGGACTTTCAGGGCACCAACCTCAACTCAGACATGCATTAACCTGTCCCAAAAGTGCCCTGGGGTTATCTGCCCCCTTAGTGCAAATGGGAGTTTGTGCTGCTCTTCCTTGCATACCCACCAGAAGCATAGATCCCCCAAAATTCGAATTGCATCTTGGCTAGCTAGAGTTTTATCAAGGAGCTGCACTTGAAGTAGTCCAGAATGGGTCAACAAAGAATTTCATAATGCTGTTAGTAATTCATAGAACAGAATCATAGCATTTTCAGGGTTGAAAGGGACCTCAAGGATGATGCGGTAACAAACCCTCTGCCATGGGCAGGGACACTTTCCACTAGATCAGTTTGCCCAGAGCCATGTCCAGCCTGGCCTTAAAAACCTTCAGGGATGAGGCTTCCGCCAACTCCCTGGGCAACCTGTTCCAGTGTCTCACCACCCTCATAGTGAAGAATCTCTTCCTAATGTCTGATCTAAATCTCCCTCCCTCTAGCGGCCATCCATCCCCTCTAGTCTTGTCACTACCCAACATCCTTAAAATGTCCCTCCACCCTTTCTTGTAGGCCCCCTTCAGATACTGGAAGGCCACACTAAGGTCTCCTCAGAGCCTTCTCTCCTCCAGACTGAACAGTCCCAACTCTGTCTCCACAGCAGAGGAGCTCCAGCCCTCTGATCATCCTTGTGGCCCTCCTCTGGACATGCTCCAGCACATCCATATCTTCATGTTTAATTAATTGCTAAAAAAATATACTAATGTAACTAACTGCAGTGACAGTATCCTTATTTCCTTACACCATACTTACACTGAGAAGTTGATTTCAAATCAGGGCAGATGCTTCTACAACAGCTTAGCTTTTTATTCTCATATGGGGCACTTGTTGACTCGAGAGTCATAGAATCATAGAATGGTAAGGTCGGAAGGGACCTCAAGGATGATCCAGTTCCAACCCCCTGCCATAGGCAGGGACACCTCCCACTAGTACAGGTCACTCAAGGCCTCATCCAGCCTGACCTTGAACACCTCCAGGGAGGGAGCAGCCACAACCTTCCTGGGCAACCTGTTCCAGTGCCTCACACCAGCCTCTATAAAGCACGCTGGACATGTGTGCAGACTGCTTTTGGGAGCCATCACTCCCCTGTTCATCCCTTATGACTATTAACAGGTCTATCTTTTCCATACAAAGGGCTACCCAATCCCTCAGAACACTTCTTGAAAGCATCTGTGGAACCAAAGCCAACATTCCCCACTTAGATTTTGAAAATAAACAGGGGAAACAAAATCAGACTCCTCGAGACAACTCCCTCTATCTCAAGCCCGCTTGCACAAATCTCCTCTCTGACAAAGTGAGCTTTGCAGGCTGCATTCCAGGCAAAACCTT
>VWYK01058107.1:48666-59358 GCA_013399775.1 Semnornis frantzii | reverse complement strand
CTTTAAACCCACGACAGCTGGTTACAGATAACTTGGCTTTGTCACTTTGGCTTTTTTGGTTTTTTCAAATTAAAGGTTTTGGGGTGTTCTTTGTATTCCCCCACCCAGTGTTCTAATAATCATACTCAAGTCCATTAAGCTTTGTAGAAATTAGAAGGAAATAGGAAAACAATGACTCATTAAAATACATGTTGTGGAGGATGAAACTCTCTATTCTGGTTGAATTGCTTTCAGACAATGAGGAGGAAGTCAGCCAAGAGATTTGCTTAAAGCAGTCTTGGAGTTTTAGCAAGATTTCTTGCTTTGTTTTTGTTGTCATCGTTTTTTTCTTTTGGCTGCTGCTTTTTGTTGTGGAGTTTTTGTTATGTTGGGGTCTTTTTGATTGGTCTGTTGTGTTATGTTTTGTGTTTTTTGCAAATATTCCTAAAATTTGACTTTGGAAGTGCCATACAATCATAGAATGCTTTAGTTTAGAAGAGACCTTAAGGATCATCTCGTTCCAATATCCTGTCACAAGCAAAGACACTTCCTACTAGACCAGGTCCCTGCTGTGAGCAAGGACACCTCCTACAAGGTCAGTCTGCTAAAAGTTATAGAATCATAGAATGGTAAGGTTGGAAGGGACCTTCAGGATCATCTAGTCCCAACCCCCTGCCATAGGCAGGGATACCTCCACATGAGAGGTGCCAGTGCTGGTGGGGGGTGAACAGGGCATGATGGTCATGGGTGGCACCGTTGTGGTACCAACCCTTGGACCATCAGTGAGCACCAGTGGTGAAATAAGACACGTTTCTGAGGTTGCATGCGAGTCCTTACCATCCAAGATCAGTATTTTCTGAAGCAGTTTCTTCAAAGAGGTGAAATGTTTAAGCTCGGAGTTCGTTTCATGGGATGTCAGCTTGTGCATGGATAGATCATTAGAGGTCCTCATCAACCCACTGCCAGTCTGTGCCTTACCTTCCTTCTACAGACCTCTAGGTGTGGAATTAAATAGTAATGACAATTCATGTGTGGAATGGAATTATGGAGTGGCCTGGGCTGGAAGGGACCTTTAAAGGCCACCTAGCCCAAAGTCTCTGCAGCAAGCAGGGACATCCCCAGGTAGAGCAGGTGGTGTGGTTCTCTTCCTCAATAGCCTGCTGTGACCTAAGTTTGAAATCATTACAAAGTATGATCTGAAACCAATTTCCAGAAGAGAAATGATCCTTTCGTGGTGCTGATTTTCCTTGTGGCACCTGCAGTGTCTGATGTTTGCAGTTCCTTTTTGTCTCGGGACTTGTGAGAGTCCTGCAAAAATGTAGGAGTGCAGTGGGGTTTTCCACCTAGAGTGAGGTGTATTTGATTTCTTCATTATTTAACACTTTCTAATTCCAGAGTTAGGACAAGATTTTCTGTTGTTATTATCATTCAGTAATTTCATGAGGATATCTAGGGCTACCAACAGAATTTCTGGCTTCAGCCAGTTGTTGAACTAAATAAGTGGTTGATTAAATTTGGGCTTTCCCCCCCCTTTTCTTTCTTGCAAATGTCTTGTCTGAAAGACAAACCTCAGTTGCCACTGAAATAAAAACTCTTTCTGTGGGGAAAAAGTGCCTAAATATGAACAGTGTAACAATTGTCCTTAACACCAGGAGAGCTAAAGCTATTAAATTCTGATCAAGGACATTAATGCATGGAGTTTCCACTGCCTGAGTTTGCATCAATGAGAATAAATTGGAATGCAGGCAAATACTTCAGAATATCAGGTTTATGGAGATTTCACAGAAAATTTGTCGGGGCAATTTGTATAAACCTGCAGAAATGGTGCATGTCTCTCCTGTCCACATCAGCTTGTTAAGGAATGGTGTAGCTTCTTAATAGCTAACTGGGCTTCAATTTCTCACTGTCAAATTTTAAAAGTCAGATTTTTAGAAGTGAATTTTTTCTCCCCCGATCTTAAAGTTTACTCTTGTATGCTCCTAACGGTAATAAAATGAATCTTATAAATCATAGTCTACGGAAATTCTCATTGGATCTTACTATTGAAATCGAACAGGAGGAGCAAATTCTTTGGCGTGAGGGTGCTGGAGCCCTGGAGCCAGAAAGGTTGTGGGGTCTCCTCTGGAGGCCTTCCAACCCCATCTGGCTATTGCGATCCTGGGCAAGCCGCTGTGGGTGCCCTGCTGGAGCAGGGGGCTTGGACTGGATGATCTCCAGAGGTCCCGTCAGTCCTCACCTTGTTGGGATGCTGTGAGTGAAGTTTCGCAGCCAGCTAATGAGTGTACTTGCAGGCAGTGCCAGACTAAACACAGGCTTTTAATTGGTAAAAGAGAAATCAGATTTTCTGAGGTGTGCAGAAGAACCAACCTGCTTTTGTTGACGAGGGCTGAGCATCTGCTTGAATGCACATCAAGCAGAGTCCTGCTGAAAGCCTGGTCGGTGCTTTCGGCAACCCCTCAGAAGGAGCCGGGTCAGGCTGAGCGGCAGCAAGCGCCGCGGCCGCTGCCGTCGGTGCCGCCCCGGCCGCGCCGCTCCTGCGGGACTCTCCCGCTGACGTCTGCAGGAGCGGAGAGAGCTGCGAAGGATCCTCGCTCCCAACTTCTTCCCCTTGCTTTGCATTTGATTCTGAGCTGCTTAAGCGCTGGCAGATTATTGCCGTTTTCCTGGTGAATAATGCATGAGGGTATGTGAGTGGCTGTTCCGTTCCTTGCCTGAGTGGGCTGCAGATGAGAAGTGTCAGCTCCTTTGCAGTATTCATGTGCGTTTGCTTCTCAGGTTAAAGCTGTGGAGAACCTAGCTATGCTTTTTTTGGGAGAACTCCTACGAGCGCCAAAATATTGGCAATGTTTGCTTTTTCTCTTCCTTCCCATTTGAATACCTGTTATTACAATGAACAAGGCAGTTGTCAGAGTTCCATCACAAGCCTCTTCTCCTTGGGACTCCACAATTTGTCTGGCGTTGTTGTACCTGCTGCTTAAGCTTCATGAAAGCTCTCAGGAACAGTTGTGTGTAGTGAGGTTTTTAAAAATTATTCTAGTCTCTGCCAGTAAGGTTAATTTATTTGACTGGCTCGGAGCACTGATTCCTCCTTGCACCTCCTGCTTGTTCTTCAGCATGTCCCAAAGGGATAATTGTGGTACTGTTTCCTACATAAACAACCTTGATGCACAGATATGTGAATATCTTGTGTCTAAGATGTGCAGAGTTGTCTGTAGGGAGATCTCAACTCCCACGGAATGCTGCAGGAGTTGAGGCGACACTGCAACCCACCCAGCATCCCCTTATGGGATGCTCAAATGCTCCTAATTTACTGAGGGGCATTTGAGTACCTTTGTGTCATTAATCACTTGCCTCAACCCCTGGGGTAAGCAGATCGGTTCTCTTTTGTCAGCCTGTTGGAAAATAAACTTTTCTGTTCCAGAATCTGTGAAAACTGAAGCACAAAGATGCTTCTTGTTTGCTCCTGGTTTGGCTTAGAATTGACTATTCAAGACCATAACCTGATCCCTAAAGCATCCAAACTCTGAAACTTATGTGATGGGTCATTCAAACAAAAATATTTAACTGAGGTGCTGAAAACTACTAGAGGTGTATCTGACATATCAAATCCTTTGGCAAATGGGGTTTGATAGGAGAGTCCTGTGGGATTTTGGCTAAGAAGAAATTCCTAAAATATGAACTATTGTTACAGAACTCAAGTGGCTTGTAAAACAGAGTGCCTCCAAACTGCCCAAGTGTAAGGATACCCCTGGAATTTGCAGACATCCAGCCCTGAACTGTAGATCAGTGTGTTTTAAAATAGTGCCTTTCAACTGACTGCAGGCTGTCATTTCCTCAGATAAAAGATGGAAAGGGTGTGAAAGTGGAGAGGCTGCATAGTAAACAAGGCGGCGGGTTTGCAAATGTTTAGAAAGCAGAGAGTTTAATAGCTCTGATAACAGAATCCCACAGATAGTCAGATTCAACCCTCATAGACTTGTCATAGCAGTTGAGCTGGAGACACTCACAATTGCAGAGGAAATAGGCGACAGAAAAACACCTTGCTAGACGGGTTGGCTTTGGCTAGTGTCAGGTTGTCCAGGATGAATGCTGGAAATAAAACCAAAGAGCAATAGAGGAGAAAGACAAAAAATATTTTGATGTGTGATTCAGGTTTGGAATTGTTACCCAATCTGGTCTGGAAGCTGTTTTCCATGAGAAGTGAACTTCTGGTGATATTTGATTCTGCAATTCCAGTGTTACCAAGGCAGGGTGGTGGGTGGTGGGGGTGTTTCATCCACCACTCCAGAAAGTGGTCCGTGGCTTTCCCATGTCATTCCAAACACTGCTGTTAAAGCAGCCCTTTCATTGCTCTAGATGCATGGCTGAGATATTCCAGTCTTCCAAGCCCTCTGTCACCTTCCTCTGCCATCCTTAATCACCTTGGACATTTTCCCTTACCTTCCAGTGCCTCATTTTCCTTTCCGTGTCATCTGCAAAGTGGCAGCAGGGGCAGCAGAGTTAGAAGCTGAGAACTGGAGCTGGCTTTTTCATATCTAAATGCTCATTTTGTCCATGTTTCCCTTTCCCAATCCTGCCATCAGAAAAGCTTTGCTTACATAATCTTCTGCTTTCACATTTTCCCCTTAAAATCAAATTCTGACTCCTAACTTCTTTTTGATGTTACCTTCATTCCTTGCCCTTCTTGAAGGTTCCTGCTTCCCATATCCAAGTAGAAGTCCCTGGAATCTGTTGCTGGCAGGTAAGGGTTAATCTATGGTAATTTTTCTGTTTGGGGGCCTTAGTAGAAAGGTCTGATTTTGGTGCTCTTATTCCAAGTGAAGAAAAATTGAGAAAACAGAGAGGTCTTTGAGGAGCACAGCTTTCCCATAGGGAAGGACTTCAAGACCTGTTTCTGTTGCCTTGCTGGTAGATAAAGAGGGTACCTGCTAAAGATTTGGGGCTCCAGATGATTCTCTGCCTCAGAACACTGAAAAGATGGATGGGATAGCATCTTACACTGAAAACACTTTCTCTATTCATTGTGACTCTCACTGTGTTCTATCCCACGTCCAGCCACACAGCTAAGGGAGTGATTCAATGCTGGGTTCTCCACTGAGGCTGTCAGAGTGTGCTTGGGGGCTGTAATTTCCAAAGATCAGAGAATCAGAGAATGCTTTGGATTGGGAGGAAGCCTCAAAGGTCGTCTTGTCCATCTCCCCTACAGTGAACAGGGACATCTCAAACTAGATCAAGTTGCTCAGACCTTGAATGTCTCCAGGCATGGGGCCTCCACTTCTTCAGGCATCCTGTTGCAGTGTTCCAGCACCCTCATGGTAAAGACCTTTGGACCTCCAGATGTCCAAAGATGTTTGATTTGCCATGGAAGGGGACTGCTCCTAGACTGTATTCAGATGAGCATGTCTCTGCTTCATGTCCTAGGGACACACAGGCACACACCAGTGCCTTCCTTCCCTCTGATGAGTTTCCTGTAGCTGGGAAGGAACTGCAGCATGCTCAGGTGCACCCCAAACTGGAGCCAGCAGGGAGTGGGGCTGTGGGAGGTGCTATAGAGGACACCCAAGGAAAGGATGAGAGCTGGGCTAAATATTTCAGGAGTCTGACTTACTCTAATGGCAGCAAAGTGGTATAATGGGGCAGTGCAAACAGCACCAGGCAGCTCTGCAGAGCTTCATTTCTTCTGCCTTTGTTCACAGGAGAGACGATGATTACCAGCAAGGCAGACAAAGCACAGCCTGTGTGTGGAGGTGTTATTGACAGTAGTTTTTACATCCCTTGTCTCTCTGAAGCACAGAAATGTGGTGCCTGATTAACGAAGCCTCACTCATTCTGGAGCTGCTGGAAAAGGCTTGCTTTAATTGTAGGCCACCTTCTCTATGAAGACCACTGAACACCTCTTGAGCACATCTAAAAACTGCAAATGAGGAAAAGCCTTTGGAACAGACTTTTTTTGTGAAATGGCACTGGGATTTATGTTGTCAAGGAGGAATAATGAAGCCCTGCATCTCAGCTCACAGCTTTCTTGCAGGTGGCTTTTCAGCTAGGGTTCTGTGTCCAGGCAGCCTGCTCTGCCTGGTCCCTTTAGCCTGGGAAAGCCAGTAAATGTGCAGCAGAAAAAAGGACAGCTTTGGTTAGACCGTGTGGCAAAGAAAGGCTTCATGGTATAGACCAGCTGAGCAGCTGTGAAATGTGAGCTGTCAGGACAGCAGGTTGAAATGTGCACTAGGGTTGTTTTTCAAGTGGAGATTGAGGGGCACATTGCAGTAATGGCTCAGCACCAGATTTGGTGGAGTTAGATACTGGTTGCACTTGAAGGTCCTTTCCAACCACAAAGATTCCTGATCCTTTGGTGAATGGGCTGCTCTCACTGAGCCTCTCTTCCATCCACTATCAGTGTCACCCATTTCATGCTGATGCCCAGGGGTTTGAGTTTTTCCACAGCCCAACTGGTCCATGGCAAGCTTTCAATGCACTTTCATTGTTGTTCTTGCTTTAAAGTAATAATCTAGGGGCTCTGGGCTTAAAAAGAAAAACCAAAACACACCAACTAAATTAGTCTAACTGGTAAAAGTAAGATTACAGGTTGTCAGAATCAAATTATTCTGTGTTTTCTCCCATGGTTACAGTCTTTGTAATGCAATGTATAGATGTACCATGCTCTGGTAGACACTAAAAATTATATCCAGGACTGCTTAGCACTGCTTGGTTTTATGACATTTACTGTTCTTGTCAGAATCTGCCATGACAATTCCTTAACAAGAAATTAGAATCCTGATTCTTCTCCATCTTTACCTGATAATATGTTCAGAAATGCACAGAGTGGGGCATCACCTTCTGTCCGTGACAAAGGCATTGAGAGCTGGACTAATTCTGCAGACTAGGGATGTGCAGCTGGTGAGAAATTTATGTGAAGTATTTGTGGAATTTATGCAAGGCATTGAAAACCAAAATGCCCAAATGGGTTACAAAGCAATAAGCAGAAGTCCTAGTCCTGCTTCTGTGGCTTTCTGTTGCTGCAGCAGCTTTGAGTTGATCCAGGCTTGACCTAACTGACAGTTTAGCAGTTCCCTAAGCCCAGCAAGCTGTTGTATCAGTCCTCCCTGTTTCAGGAGGCACAATGAGAGCAGAGGCATGACTGAAGTGTCCCCATCACTCAGGCATCCCCAGCTGATGGAACAAGAAGCTCTGCTGGGGAGCTGTGGTTTAATTAATGCAGCTTTGAGCCAGGCCCTACATGAAGCAGCACAGAACTTGGCCTCGAGTTTATTTTGTACAATTGTTTTCAGTGCTCATATGACCAAAGTCCTCCCAAATTAGAGAGATGAGCCTTTCAGAAGGTAATGAAGGCACAGTTTCATAACCGAGCGTTTGAGCAACTTGCACCACTAAGGCTGAAGTCACAAATCCTTGTCGCGTACTGAAAGCAAGTGACAGCTTTCCAGCAGCGGCTTCAAAGCTGCTGCCTGCCTTCTGTGTGTGAGAGAGGTCGCACCAGGACACACACTTTGATATCAGAAGACATTATGCAGTGCACCCATCAAGTCGCATCGTCATTGGAACAAAGCCTGCTCAGATTGTGTCTTTTCAGTACATTAAAGCTTAACGGCAAGAAACCAGAATTATACAAGGATAGCAAATGTGGGTGCCTGCACCTCTGCTTTTGCCTGTGGTTTCACAGAGGTGGGAGCATCTCACCCGTGCTGCAGCCCTAACGAACAGTTGTGAGATGTCAAAGCTTCAGCCTTTGTGAGCCCCTACATGTTTTCCGTTTCCAGTTGTAGCTGGAGACGTTGGATTTGCTGAAGTCGGTGTAGTACAACAGGCAGTCAAAGCTTATTTTCCTCCAGCACTTTGTGGGGGTGTCTGCGTCCTGCTTAGCTTCTCGTATTTCAAGAACTTCCAGTTTCCCCTGGGACAGTTTTGCGTGTCCCAGCGCCCCTCGTTGTTCAGAACCCTTTTGATACAAAAAGCTGTGATAGATTGCCAAATTCACACCTAAATGACCTGAAATTCTTTTGTGATAGTGATTTTGTTCTTGAATGGAGTGAGACGGCAGCCGGGTCAGCAGCCAGGATCTCACACAGCTGCCGTAGGTCACAGAGGTACGAGGGCTGCTTCTGTGGCTTTCTTAGCCGTTGTTTTGGTGGCATACTACTAACGCTGTGTAATTCTCTCCTTGCATTTGCTTCTGTGTAATGCCTGGAGAGAATTTCAGCAATGCCTCACACAGTAAAACAACATCAGTAAATAATTTAAAATAGATATAGTCCTTTTTAGGACCCTCTGCAGAAGGGTGGCTCTGCAGAGACCTTTGGTGAAGACCTGAGAAACTTGTTTGAGAATTGGTGGCTCTGGACAGCACCTGGAACTTTGGGATCATCATAAAGTTGTCAGCTGTGACAGTTAGAGGAGGGTCTTCTCAAGCAGCTTGCAGTCCTCAGAGTCTTCCTCTTTCTTATCACTTTGCAATTTCAGACTAAATTGTCATTACACATTCAGATCATGAGAACATTCCCCCTCTCTCCACCCTCACTACTCCCTTAAGATAGTTGTTTAATAATGTAAATGCAGCTAATAACTTAGTTAGGGTATCCAAGCAGTATTTTATTAACAACTCCAGCCTCTTTGCATACAACTCTCACTCTCATGCATGTCTACAGGAACATACAGCCTGTGACTGGCATTTTGTTTCCTATACATAGGGCCATAGGTGTAAACTGATGTTAGCTTGAGCTTCCAAACAGCTTCCTGTAGGAAGTGAGACAGAGAAAGGTGTTGCCTAGGGATGTAAAAATGTTTTATTTCCCTGGGAAAACAGAAATGGCTGCTATGGGACAGAAAATTATCTGACAGTGGCTTTTCACAGCTTTGTACTGTCAGACAGAATTGGAATATTCAAACCACGGCAGGGGAAAATATTGGGCATTCTTGGGTATATTGTGGAAAGACATTTCTGAGCAGGTCCAAATACTTTCAACAAAAATAAAGAAGCAGACATCTTTTCATAGGGTACAATTGAATTGTTTGTTTGCTTTTTCTATCTAGGCCTCCTAGAACAGTGTGCAAATGGAAGAGATTTGTTTAGTTGAGGTAGCTTGGAAATAGCTGTGAAGAAAAGTGCAGTCCTACTGAATACTGCAGCAGTCAGTACAGACAGGCACTTGTGATGTTCTGTGTAGCCACAGAATAAAAAAGCTAGGCAATAAGTGAAAGTCTTTCCATAAATTCAATAATAACCCTCTTGAATGGTATTTTTTGAGGAAAGTATGCAAGTACTGATTGGGAAATGCCACTCTGTGATTTTAAGAGCGCCTTCAGCATCACTCTAACTCAGGTGTTGAGAAGGATGCTGTTGGGCTGACTGGGGTTTGTCCAGACTGTGAAACACATCACGATCCATCACAAACCTTCTCACTAATGACCTTACCCCATCCTGCCTGTGGGTCTGTCTTTGCTCTTTCCCTTTTCCCATGAGATTTTCTTTGAGATAACTGTTTTCAGCAGCCCCTGGGCTTCCTTGCTTTGCAGGGGCTGCAGTGCTGCTCCAAGTGCCCCTCTGTGGAGGCTGGTAAAACTAATTGCCTACGATTAAAGATCACCTGGCTGTATAAAACCGCTAGGTATCTACAAGTGGATGCCTAATGGTATAGACAGGGATGCTTTTGTCCGTTTTAGGGGCCATGTGCTTCTACTCCACTGCAGTATTCCTTTCAGAATGATGTGAATGACATGTCCAGGCTATCTTGTCTTTTCGCATCAAACATGTTTGCTTTTGCTTTTTGTTCTAGGCACAAGCTGCAGTGAATGTCATAGAATGTCAGGGGCTGGAAGGGACCTTGAAAGATCATCTGGTCCAGCCCCTCTGCTAGAGCAGGATCACCTAGAGCAGATCACTGGAATGCATCCAGATGCTTCTTGAGTACCTCCAGAGAGGGAGACTCCACTACCTTCCTGGGCAGTCTGTTCCAGTGCTCTGTCAGCCTCACAGTGGAAAACATTCTTCCTCAGGTTCACATGGAACCTCCTATGCCTCAACTTCCACCCACTGCAGAAATGCCCAAGTCCAGCAATGCTTGCTGGATTTTGTTCTGTGCTTGCTGCACTCAAGTTTCTGCTACTTACATGAATTACTTAGCTCTTGCACTTAGTCCTTCCAAACTTGTCATGAGCACTGATTTTTAATGCCCTTAGATTACTAATGAGTAAACTCCTTCCTAATGCTTGAGGAAAATTGATCTGTTCTTGACTGAAATAGAAATCAAAGTAATTTTATAATCTTTGTTTTCATTCATTTCATAACCTCATTCCCTGAACAAGCTTGAGGATCTTAGAAGTCTTGGCACTCCAAACACATTTCTGTTGTAATCAGGCTTGAGATTCCCACTAGCTGTGTGTGGCTTGCAGGAACACATGGAAGAAAAATGCTGCTTCAGGTAGTGCTGCTTTGGGCATGAACAGCTACCAGTGTGATCTTGCAATAGGAACAGCATTCCTGCAGCCTCCCAGATTCCCTGAGTGTTCCAGCACCTAGTATCAAACTAGGTAAGCCTTAATCTGCTGTTCAAAACCTTAGTCTGATTGTTTCATGATTTGAGAAGTTACTGAAACCAGCAGACCCTTGGTGTGTGCCTGGCCCCCTGTTTACTCACAAATATCCATCCGTGCTTATTGCCACTGGTACTAAATTTCCTACCTCCTTTTCTGGTTTTTTTT
>VWYK01058107.1:33426-46534 GCA_013399775.1 Semnornis frantzii | reverse complement strand
CAGGAAGCTCCTTTCTGCTTATGGCAGAAGGCAATCAGTGATTACAAGAGGCTTGAACTATTTACTCACAAAATATTATGGGACAATACTCAAAGCACATGGTGGGACTGCTGCTGGGCCAAAAGCTGCTAGAGGCTTTGGGGCTTCCTCAGGCTCCCGGATGCTTCAGAAATGAGGCAGACATCTCTGACCTGGTCCTGGCTCTCTTGGCAGCAGGCTCTCATGTGCAGGCAGACGTCTTGTGGTATGCAGTCTCGGCACAGTGTCATGCTGGCTGTGCAGGCCGAACGCGTGGAGGCATCAGAGCCTCAGCAGGCAGGATACAATAGCAGAGAACCCAATAGCAAAGAGAGAGAGTCCAATGTGCTACCTGCTCATCCTTATATCCATTCCAGCCTGAGACTGATGGGCCTTTGGACATAGATTAGCCAATCGGGATGGCAGTTTGTCCAGTTTGCTCATATTAGGTGAAGCTGGGGCTTTTGTCCCTTTTCCTGTGGCCACCACCCCCAGCACAGAGGGAGGGGGAGCAGGGGAGCATGCCTGGGCAAGCCAGGACATTTACAAGCCCACTTGGCCTAATTAGGCCTACCACGACACATTCAAATGCACTTTTATTTCTTGGCTAAAATTCTGGACGTGTTAGAGTCCAGAGCAGAAGACAGACCACCTAAACTGGGACTGGGACCTAAACAGCTCTGCCTCTCCATTTAGCCATCACTTAACCTGTAGAATATGAGGTGCATTTCCATTTCCCTTTCTACAGGCTGCAGAACATGAGGTGCATCTCTTCCAGTGTCATACCTGGGTGACTGGTACAGCAGCTTGCTCTGGGTTTGTTTTGTAGTCTTCCCAATGTGAATTTAAATCACTAATTAGTCATTCCTGCATCTTAGTTATTTACTGTGCTGCCTTTGGTTGCTAAATGGTTTGGTGAATCTCTGTGTTCAGCTGGTGCCTGGTGTTCAGCAACTGAGCTGCAGGGCTTGCACCTCCTCCTTTTTGCAGGGACCAGAGGTGTGCTGCTCTCCTGTCTGTGTGCCGCAGGCATCCCTGAGCTGCGGAGGGCTGTCACTCCTAAGCATCTGAGAGCCTGAATAATCCATTGGCGTTTTCTCCACTGAAAGTCTCTTTCAGATTCTATCTCCCACGTTTGCTGACAATCACTGGAATTTCTTCCTACCTTCCAGTTCTTCCATTTATGCTTGATTTCTTGACCTCTGATGTGTTGTAAGTCCCATCTATTCCTCCTCTTCCTCCTTTTCTGCTGCTGCATCCTTTGATGTTCTTGCACCTTCTTAACATAAAGGAAAAGATGATCATAGCCAGAGGGACTTAGGATGACTTATTTCCAAAATTGTCACCAATTTCTCAGCCAGGATAAATACTTTATGGAAATTTTAATCTTTTAGTGGCTCTGTAAAAGCTCCCCCCAATTTGATAAATTTCTGTTTATCTTTGTTGTGTTTTGTTCTGGTTTTGCTACCTTTCCACCAGCTGAGGAAGCAGTCTCAGACTTTCCTGAGTTCCAAGGTGTGGGGATTGTGGACAATCCTTGGCTTTCTTTCTGTTCCTTTCCAGCAGAGACATCCTGGGAACAGTGCCCGCCTGTATAGAATCATAGAATGGTTTAGGTTGGAAGGGACCTCAAAGCTTATCCAGTTCCAACCCCCTGCCATAGGCAGGGACACCTCCCACTAGAACAGGTTGCTCAAAGCCTCATCCAACCTGGCCTTGAACACCTCCAGGCAGGGAGCAGCCACAAGCTCCCTGGGCAACCTGTGCCAGTGTCTCACCACCCTCGCTGTTAGGAAGAACTTCTTCCTAACATCCAGTTTAGATCTCCCCTCTTCCAGGTTAAGCCCATTACTCCACATTCTGTCATTCCCAGACCTTGTCAATAGTCCCTTCCCAGCCTTCCTGTAACCAACTTCAGATACTGGAAGGCTACTACAAGGTCTCCTCAAAGCCTTCTCTTCTCCAGGCTGAAGAGCCCCAACTCTCATAGCCTGTCTTCATAGGAGAGCTACTCCAGCCCTCCGAGCATCTTTGTGGCCTCCTCTGGACTTGCTCCAGCAGTATGTAGCTTATGCCCAGTTACTGGTCGTGGCAGTGCCATTTCCCAGCATGGTTATTTTGCTGTAAGCAGAGTAGCACTGAAGAATCACTGGCAATAAGGAAAAAGAGGCTGACACTGTCTCATGCTGGGAAGCAAAATTGGGGATGTGTGCCCTGTATTTAAATGCGGCCATGGTCTCTCTGTTGACCTATACAACTTAGAGGTTGTGCCCTTGCTGAGAGGGCTTGGAAGTAGAATGTTGTCCAGAAGCAGTGGGTCCTCAGAAGCCAAAGCTTCTGGGGCTGCTTGGGGTACTTCGGCATCATCAGTTCCCAGTGAGACTGCCTCTGGTGTCCAGTAGTAGAGCTAAGGACTGGAAATTTCCTTCATTTTGGATCTCTACTGCAAAAGTTAGTAAAAGATAACAATACTGACAGGAATTTGGATTTGCTTCCCAGTGTCACATCTGAAATACACATCTTAGGTGACTCCTTTTCACATGAATCACTGTGGTTGGGAAAGACCTCTAAGATCATCAAGTCCAACCATTAGTTAACTCCACCAGGGCCACTACCACACCATATCATTGAGCATCAGATCCAGATGGCTTTAAAATGCACCCAGGGATGGCAATTCAGCTGCTTCCTGGGCAGCCTGTCCCAGTCCCAGTTTTGCCTTCCATACTTCTGGTCCAAGCACTCCTACTGCTTCTAAAGATGGTCTGTTGGTACTTCACCTTCTCATACCTGGAACTGTGGCCCTGGGTACGTGAGCGCATCATCAGTGCTTAGCTTAGATGTGTCTGCTGATGCCAACAGGCTAGATCCTGGGTGGTCAGTGCCAAATGATTCTTCCTTTGCATGGACAGGCAGGGTAGTTGTGCATGTGTTACTGTCAACATGAGCAGCATTTCTCTCCTAACCACGCTGCAGTTGCTCCGGATCATCAGGAATCTGCCCCTGCAACGCCACAACTCAGCCAGCAGCATAAGGAGCTTACTTGTTCATACCATTCCTCTCCTTTCTCTGGTCTTTCTCAGGGCTGTGTAGTGCCATTTTCCACTGCCTTCGTTTAAATCACTTGTCCAGAAACAGACAGAGTTATGTTGAAGCCTGAACACCCAAGTCAAATTGTGTTGTGGTGCTCCTGATGTCCAGGGTGTGACTGCCAGAGAATATCCAGAGCACTTCTCCTAGGAATGTCTTGGAAGTCAGCCACACGTTTTCCACTGAATTAGTGGCTCCCATGTAACTGTGCCACTGCTGCCAGAAACAGAAATGGGAATATTTCTTGAAACAAAGTGTAGATGAGATTACTTTTGGATCTTGGGGCTTAAGCTTGCATTTTCTTTATTCTTTGGATTGATCTTATTTACCTGCTTTGACTTACTGCCCTATATAAATGAGTCCTTCTGCGTATTCCAGTTGCATAAGATCTGAACTCGTCTGTCAGTGCACCATCAAGACTTAATCTGCAGGCAACATCAAGACACAGGCTCCGTGGGGGAGGGGAATTGTCTTCCTTCAACATTTTCAAACCTTGTGAAATGTGATAATCCCTTGAACCAGAAGCAAACAGAGCATTGCTAATATTGCTTTAATTATTAATCCACCTCAAGACCTCTTCAGTGAGCAAGCCCAGGCCTTCCTTTCTGAATGGGATTAACCACTGAGAACATTACAAATGCTGCAGACACCTACATGTTTGTACAAAGATAACCCCTGCTACAGCGGATGCTTCTGTTTTTATCCTCTCTTATTTTTACCAGCATGATTCATTTCTGAGATGAAGAAATGTAGGCTACGAATGTAATTTAAAATGCTGTTATTTTAATGAATAAGTCAGCAATGTTTTAGTTTCTTTTTAACACCAAATGTCTAAATGGAACTAAGGATAGTGAGACAATTATCAGCTGAAATTATTGGGTTTTATCTTGTAAAGATCCTGCTGCTAACATGCCTTTAGATAGAGTTTGCTCTTCTCTATTTAGAAGAGAAGATATTTTGGGGTTGCATTGCGTAGCTACTCTCTGTAATATGAAAGACAATTGGAAACCAGCAGTGAGAGACTCTCTGCTTGGGCAACCCAAGTGTGCAGCATCTCACAAGTCTAAGGAGAACTTACTTGGTACTCAGCAGTGCTTAGCAACATAGGATGGTCAAGATTGAGAGGGACCTCCGAAGGTCCACTTTGGAATTGAGATGATGGTAAGAAGAGCAAATGAGGAATTCTTGAAGACTGCTTATACTAGATAAGAGGAAGAGGTATGTAGAGTGGCAGGAAGATTATCCTCAGAGAGGTGGTGATGGAAGCAGTGAAAGGCCATGAGGAGAAGGGAAGATGAGATTGAAAAAATGAAGATTTAAGAGGTGAAAGAGAGAGGAGCTAGGGCTAAAAGAGGGTATCACAGGTTTGTTTCTTTGCTGTTTTTTTGTAACCCCTGCCGTGGGCTAACTCAGTAAATCAGAAGTGGCTGCATGTTTGAGAGATGCTCAAGCCAGAGATGGGCAATAAAGGTGGTGAAGCTGCATCTGGAATACTGGGTCCAGTTCTGAGCTCCCCAGTTCAAGAAGGACAGGAGACGGTACAGAAAAGAGCTAAAGATGCTTAGGGGACCAGAACATCTCTGATGAAGGAAAGCTGAGGGGCTTGGGGCTGTTTAGCCTGGAGAGGACTCAGAGGAGAACTCATCAATGCTCTTAAATACTTTCAAGGGTGGCTGTGAGGAGGATGGGGCCAGGCTTTTGTCAGCGGTCCCCAGTGACAGGACAAGAGGTAAGAGGTGTAAGCTGGAACACAGAAAGTGCTCCCTCCCTGGAGGTGTTCAAGGCCAGATTGAACGAGGCCTTAAGTGACCTGTACTAGTGGGAGGTGTGTGGCAGGGGGTTGGAACTAGAGGATCTTTGAGGTCCCTTCCAACCTTACCTTTCTATGATTCTATGAAACATGAGCAGGAGCTTGTTTACCTTGAGAGTGGTGGAGCACTGGAGCAGGCTGTCCAAACAGGTGGTGGAGTCTCTGGAGTCATTCAAAACCCACCTGGACAGCATCCTGGGCACCCTGCTGTAGGTGAACCTTCTCTGACAGTGAGTTGGGCTGGATGGTCTGCAAGGTTCCCTCAGCAGCCATCATACTGCAGTTCTGTCATTCACAGTAGATGCCCTCCTTCATCCTTATGCACCTCACATTATCATTGAGGTCTGCATGGGTGCTGTAGAATGCTGCCATAGCAGAGAGGTTGCATTTCAGAGCTGATGTGCTGAGGGAACAGTGCTGGTAGATAAGCCTGAAGAACTGGGTCCAAGTGGGTGACACCTAAAGCAGCACAAATGAATGTCTCTAGTGCACCCCATCCTCCAGCGCTCACAGCTGCCTCTATAAACCTGTGCTAGTCATAGTGCCTGTGCCTCTGGAACCTGTGTGAGCACTGTGGCTGCTTATGTGCTTTAGAACTTCTTGACAAGTCCAGTCTTTTTGCTTCTTCTGCTGTTGTGTTGTTGTGTCATTTCCCCCAGTTGCAAGCAGTCTACACTTCGGTTATGAAAATCATGTTGTTCTAAATAAAACTGACATGATCCACCAACACTTTGGGAAGCACAGATGCTTTGTCCCACTATTTACTAAAGAGGTTCACACTTAGATTAAAGCAGTGAAATCAAATCACTGAATAAAGCCTGGAACAAGATAATGAGTTAAGAAATTCGCCGAGAGCTTTTGGTAGGAGGCAAGTTACACGAAAGCAAAATGAGATTGTTTCCTGTGCAGCACCACACAGAGACAGCAAGCAGTCCAGAGCTGCTGCTTTCATTTCACCTAGCATATTCCATAGTTTCTTTTGTCTTTGCTCTCCTCTGCAACATCAGACTGCAACCCACCAGTTTGGGTGCTACATCCAAAGCCCATCAGTGTCAGACTTTAAAAGAAGAATCAGACATCTTTGTCTGCAGGAACTACCAGCCAGGAAATGCTCCTCTCTCGGAATGACACAGCCTATGTAGTTATTTCTTTATTTGATTTATAAATTTTTGGCATAAACTTTGCATGCTGAGATGTGTGCAGACACCTGATGTTAAGTGGCATTTCCCCCAGCCCGGTGGATCCACAAAGCAGAGTATGGAATGGATTTGTTGTGTAGTTCAGTGCTTCTGAGTGGTGCTGCATCAGGACTAGGTTTCCTGGTGCATTATTAGTGGAGAAAATGGCACCATCCTTTCAGCAGCTTGTTTGAAGCACAGAAGAATTTGTAGTGGGATAGAATTACATCTGATTTGTATTTTTGGCTTGCTGAAGATGAAAGAATGCAGCTTTGGGGGTTCACACTCTGATGCTTTCAGTTCAAGCTGATAGTCTGAGCTAAACAGCTCTTCCTCTCCAGATATCCTACAAGTTGTTAATCTCTTGCTTCAATGACACTTCTGAGTAGCTGTTTGCTAATAGCCCGTTGGAGCATGAAGATGAATGATGCTGAATGAGTTCTCTGTGCTGATGAATCACAGAATCATGGACTTGTTAAGGTTAGGAAAGATATCCAAGATCATTGCGCTGGTTTGAGGCTAGTTGTGATATTTTGGTGAGAGAAATTAGATCGTTGCGTGTAAAAAGAAAATAATGATGAAGCTTGTATCATTCATTGGTTTGCTGAAAGGGAGAAAAAGCCAAAAAGGAAACAATTTGGCCCCCTCTCTTCTGGGATGCACCTTCCTTTTGCTTCTCCTTGGTTCTGCTCTAATTATCTCTCCACTAACATATAATGACCAAAGCTTTGCTGGTTGTTTTTGTGTGCCTGTCTGGGAAGTAGAGGGAGAAGGAGGAGGTAGCTTTGAGCCCCTTCTGGGCAGTTTCATTGTCTGGGAAGGAGTTTGGGTTTCTGTGTTATTTCTAATTTGTGTATAATTGTAAATGCTTGTTAATATATTGTGCATATATGCTTGTAAATTTAGCTTTGCTGTAAATAGAGCTTTAGCTTACTTCCATGTTGTCTCAGCTAGTCTGGTAAATTCAATAGTGGTGGTGCTAAGTTCCTGATCCACCACAATCATCAGGTCCAACATCAACTCAGCACTGCTATGACCACTAAATCATGTCCCAGCATGAAAACAGACCTCAAAATCAACCCAGTTCCTATTTAAAGGAGCCAATTAACCCAGGTAGTTTTGTGGTTTATCTTTTGCAAGTCACCCACTCCCATTTCTGGATGGCTTCACAGTAGCTGTCTACTTTGTAAAAGGTTTTCTTTTTCCTTGTCTTCACAACTACCAGCAAATGACTTGTTGGCTGGGTGCACAAATGTATAGCAGATAGATGAAATATTTATTGAAGCTATTTGTATTATTCAGGGTCAGACTGGATGTTACTTTCAACCCAAATATGCCTAATAGAAATGTGGGGCTGTGGATTCTCCAGGGCTATAAAACTTGGAGAACCCTTTGTCAGAGGTGGTCTTGGGTTCCTCAGCTCTGGCTAAGGGAGAACACTGCAGAATCAGAGGGGTTGTTTGGATGAGTTGCTTTTTCATGTAGCAGAATACCTGTTGGAGTGATAGTGAGCTGCACGGCTTTTTGTTCCAGTAATTTGTTTTCTTCAGTGTTGCTGATGGATTTCAATCAGGCTTTAAATTTCTCCTCCAGCTCTTGTAGCTTTCTCTTACTGCATTTGCTTTTCTCTCTCTCCAAGATGCTGCTTATAAGCCATCTCCCTCGTTACTGGCCATTGTTTCCTCCCCACTTCCAACCTTCTACACAAAATCAAAGGGTTTCATTTCCCCACCTTTTAACCTTCCATTGTTCCACTTCTGCCTGCACCCCTGACCCAGATTCCTCACGCAACTGAGGGCTACAAAGCAGCCTCTTATTCTCGGGGATGAGGGTTGGGTTTTGGTCTCAGGTAAATGCTGATCTGTGTTTGTGTACTGCTGCAGTCAGAGCCTCTGAATTCTGTGGCTGTTGCTACAGTGAGCCTCTGAAGTCCCTTTTTTGAAAAGGAGCCTCCATGGCAGTCAGGCTCCTGTGGGTTATCGTTTCTAAACCTAGTGCTTTCTGTCAGAGCCACTCCAGATGTTTCTTCTGACACACAACGAATTTTAAAGCAACACTGAGCAATTTTTAAGTGGGATCTAAATAAAAGGTTCTCTGTCTCTTCTTGGTGTTGTGTGAGCATCTGAAAGTAAAGCTGTCCAGCTGTACCTGCTGCTGCAGAGCAGGCAGCTCCCAGCCTCCTTGCTTTACTGTTGTGGTCAGATCTGGGGGAGTATGGCAAGGAGCAAGGGCTGGGGATTGTTTCCTGTGATTTGAAGCTTTTGTGTGGCAACTCTCCCCTCCTCAACATCTCAGCTCCTCTGAAATGTGCCCACGGGCACCTCACATTCTTAATTATTGAAATAATTCTAATAATAAGAGCTGGGTGGAGTGTTTGCAGCGGAGCTGGGAGCCCAGCAGTGGCGAGTTCACTCCACCACACACGGAGCTGCCTCTCATTAAACCATTCTAGCTGCTTGTCTTGTTCTGAAAGCAAGCTCCGTGAAGGCTCCTTGTGAGAGCAGAGTGAGGCTGGCCCTTGTTACAGAGAGCAAGCCCCGGGGATGGCAGCCTAACAGAGATGCCAGGTGACGGAAGGGATGTCTGGCACATGGCTGTGGAACTTGCACTGCTTTTTGTGGGTTTCTTTCTAATTGGTAGCTCCTGCCATCTGTTGCTGAGCTATCCCTTTGCCATCCTTCCCTCCACACAGCCTCCTGCCCCCACTCCACCCTGCAGACTTGGACTGACCACCCAGCGGCTGCTAATGATGGTGAGACGGCAGCGCTCGGTCAGCTAAGACTGGGCTGCTTGAACATCATCTGCCTGTGCTCAGATGCTTCTCACTGCTGCACTGACTGCAGGTTGCTGAGTAAACTTCCCTAGATTTTTTTCCAGATAAATAATAATAAAGCCCCCTACCAGCCCCCCTTGCTTTATGAAATAGGTTTAGTTCTTCCTCTCAGGTGGATTCCTGTCAGCGCTGCCTGTGTTCCTGAGCACCTTGGAAGCAGTAACTAATCTAGAAGAACTGTTCCAACCTAGATTAATTCCCTTCCCCCCCCCCCAAGCATCTTTTTGTACTTTCCAGTCTATATTTGAATCTGTCTTTTCTTGTCTAACTCCATTTGGTGCTTTAGCATACAGGAAGCCTATTTCGTAGTGGAGAGCAATGCATTTGCACATGCTATAGGAGCTGTATTTTTAACAGAGCCCTGGCTGGGTGTACAAGCTAAAGGGACTTTTCTGGCAAGAACTCCAGGGTGAACAAAGAATAAAGCATGGCAACCATAGCCGTGTTCTACTGTTACCTGAGGAGCCCCTGCTCTTAGGGGTGTGGATGGGACAATTAAGTAAGGGTGTAGATTTGAATGGGTAATTTTATGCTTTTTCTAAAGGCATTTAATTGCCAGAAAATAGATCTTGCAAGAGGAGCCTGGAGAAGGGAGGGGAGGACTTTTGGCTTTCTACAACTCCCTTGAAAGGAGGTTGGGGCGAGGTGGGGGTTGGTTTCTTTTCCCAAGGAACGAGTGATGAGATGAGGAAATGACCTTGAGCTGCATCAGAGAATGTTTAGGTTGGACACATTATGAGAAATTTCTTCCCCCAAAGGGCTGTCAAACCCTGGCCCACGCTGCCCAGGGAAGTGGTGGAGTCCCCATCCCTGCAGGGGTTTCAGAGCTGTGCTGCTGAGGGGCAGTAAGAGCAGCTGTGAAATTCAGTTTCCTGTTGTCACGAATGTGCAGAAAAAAACTAATCAAACCCAACCTAAGAGCCTGTGGTTTGAGTTGGGTGTGAGGTGCCTGTTCTCAGAGATGTCCCCAGGCAGAACTCACACGTGTTTTTCTGAGGTGCTGCAGAAGAAATAGGGCAAACAGAACTTCTCTCAGCTCTGCTTGGAAGGGTCTTCACGAGTTTTGGGTTATGGATTCCAATGGCTCGAGGGTTGTGTTGTTGTTGTATCCTAACACAGACAAGTTTTAGGTTTTTGTCCTCAGCTAATAATACCACTGCAGAAAATCTTTCAGGAAAGGATAGAAGCTGCTGGAATATTTTATTTTCTAAACTTCCTAACCCCCACAGATTTTAGGAATTTGGATAAAATAAATTCAAATAAGCTGTTAAAGAAAATGACCAAAAAAGAAAATAAAATTCCACACTCTGTCTGCAGGCATTGCTCTGACTTCCTTGGCTGTCAGCTTTTCCTGCTGTGCAGTAGTGCTCATTGCAGTAGGCTCTGCCATGGAGGAATGATGCTTCCTGAATTGGGGAAGAGGCAGGCAGTTAAATGGAAGGAAATTATTACTCCTCAGGTGATGTCTCTGCTGGTGTAGATCAGGAAGAGTTCCTGTGATTGCCATGAAACTCAATAATTTCAAGTGGCTTTAATATATTTTATGTTTTTATAGCACTGAGTAGAACCCCCCAGTTGATGACATGCTGCAGAATCTAATAAAAATACCCCCTGGGACTGATTTTGATTGACTACAGTTGCCTGTTGGGTTCTGTTACTGAACAGACGTGAATGAGCACAACTGAGGTCTTTTCCAGCCTTAGTGGTGCAATGAGTCAGTGAATGCTTGGCCTGCACCTCCTTTCTGTCACTGGGGTTGTGTTTCCTAATGCATAGAGCTGAGCATAGGGAACCTGGGATTTTCTTCTGGGTCATGCTCCTCTGGAAGGATTCAGGGATCAACCCATGCTCTGCATCATCAGTAACTAAGTTGTCCTACCCTGTGTAAGATGAAGATAATCTCCCTGGGAGCCCCACGGGTATTTCAGCAGTGCCTGGAGCTAAAGGAGAGCCTGAGCCCTTAGGTTACCATGCAAGGATCACTTTGCTTTGCTAAATGCAAGCACTTAGTGCCCGCATAGCTTTTAGAAAGGGCTGTCTCAGCCACATCTGTAAGCAAAAATTAGGATTTCAGTCTCTTTCCTGACAACTTCAGGAACTAACACCATGAAAGTCACTGCTATCAGTCCCCGTTGGGCTATCAAAGCAGAAACTCATGCAGAAAGTGAGGTTTTGGTGCAGGATCCCTGAGCCTTCACATGCTGTGGGCTGAGATCAGTTTGGAAGCATGATGGACATATGCAAGAGATGTGTTAACGAGAATTCCTTTGGCTACATTTGTAGCTCCAAATGTAATCGGGGCATTGAAGTGAGATAGCAGAAAAAGTAGTGCAGGGAGTAGTGGCACAAAGAAGGGCAACCTGGGCTGGTGGGAGGTGTCCCTGCCCATGGCAGGGGGTTGGAACTGGATGATCTTTGAGGACTCTTCCAACCCAACCTATTGTATGACACTATGAGTAACATTTGATATTCTAAATTGGCAGCATGGTGGTTCTAGTGGAGCTGTTGTTGTTCTGGAAACAGCAGTGACTCTTGAGGAGAGAATGAATGCACAGATTTGTAAGGTAGCAGCATCAGTTCATTCTTGAGGGAGCTTTGCATCTTTTCAAAGTCAGGAAGTAATTTTTTCCTGTCAAACACAGATGTTGATTGATGGCCACATGTGTCCAACACTTCCTCTAAGATGGAAGGTGGAAACCTGCTCAGCATAGTTGCTTTTAAAAATGAATTGAGCCAAAGTGTGAAATGATTATATGAACTTAGAGAAATGTTGCTTCATAAATGAGCGACTATGTAAACACTGGAGCATTGAATTAACTTTAAACTGTTCAATTTATTTGTGCCTGCTAATTCTTTTTGGTGTTATATTAAATATGGGATCATTATGCATATAGAGCTTACATTAATTTAAGTAATTTATTTTCTGCCTCTCCTGAAGCAGTTTTCTTAGCAAGGAAAAGACCTAATTTTCAAAATAGATGCACCAGCAGCCAGCAGGGGTGTCTGAAATGGAAGGAATATTTATTAACTGCCATATAGTTCATACCCTTTGAAGGCAATTTTGTAGTGGAGGTTACTCTTTTATTTTAAATGATGAATATCCTCCTCTTTGGAGCCTTCTCTCTTACATTCCACTAGTTATGCTTAGAATTGTGGTGGTTGTTAGCACCTCCCCCCTGCTTCCTCTCTGCCCATTTCAGCTATTTGCTCTTCCTCTGGAAGCAGGATGGCACTGCCTGGCACAGCTAGCTGTAGGAATTTTATTCAGAATTAGTACTTTGAAACCTACATAATTTATCTTCCGCCATCTGCACCGAATCCAACAAAAAGCTCAGTCAAAATTTTTAGCTTGTGCAGAAAGAAATCCTGGTTTGTTCCAGTACAGTGGGAGGGGAGTAGAAAATAATTGTGCCTGTCTCTCATCTCTTTCAGGCTGGAATATAGGGCATGTTAAGGTAGTCTGTTTAGTGGCAGGTTTGCATCTGGTTTTGATGTGGTTATTGTGTAAAGCTTGGTGTGATTTGTACTTATCCTTAAATTGGGTCTTTGGAGTACCATGGGAAGTGTGCAACTAAATAGCAAAAAACCTCAACCCAAACCACAAATGGACAAATAAAGAAGAAAAAAAGAAATAGGAAAAATAATAAATAGCAGAAAGCAAGGAAAAAGGGAAAAGAAATGGCAAACAGCAAAGAAAAAAAGAGGTGGCAGAAAAGCAAAGAAATTACAAAAAGCAAGAAAAAGAGAGGGCAGAGAGCAAAGAAGTGGCAACAATCAAAGAGATGGCAAAATGCAGAGGAAAAAATGGCAAAATGCAAAGCAATAGAGAAAGGCAAATCACTGTCGAAGAGCAGCTATCTCAGGAAGCCTTTGCACTCCGCGAGTGGGAGAGCTCCGTGCACCTGCACAGCAGCTCCGGGCACTGTCAGGGTTTTCCTGCCCCCACTCGCAGCCCATGGAGTGCCGCTCTGAACCACCTCTTCCCACCTCGTTCTGCCCTGCCCTGTGCCAGGGGAGTTTTCGGCCCCTCTGAGCCCCTGCGGCTCCTGGGCGGCTCCGGCGGCTCCTGGGCAGCGCCGCGCCCGCGGGAGCATCGCCTGCGCGGTGCCGCTGCTGCTGTTCCCATGACGAATGCCGTGCGAGAGAGCGAGATGGGGCTCGCTTTTTCTTTTTTTTTTAGGG
>VWYK01058107.1:2204-33344 GCA_013399775.1 Semnornis frantzii | reverse complement strand
GAGCGAGGGGGGGCTCGCTTTTCCTTTTTTTTTTTTTTTTTTTGAGCAGCTCCAGTCTGTGCACAGTTGGCTCCCAGCTGACAGACAGAATGTGGGGTGGGCTTTGTCACCAGAACGCTGGGTACTGCATGCCCGGCTATGCTCGCGGCTCCACAGTGCCCAGAAACCTGCTGCTCCTGTCAGGGTGCAGGCAGCCTCAACACGCAGAAATTGGCTAGTTTGGGTTGATTGGATTTTTTTTTGTTTTGTTGTTGTTTCGGTTTGGTTTTTGCCTTTTTCTTCCCAGCAAAGGTTATGTAATGAGGGGATTGCTGCTAAAGTAAAAAGGGAAAATGAAGTCTTTGTTAAATGCCTTCACAAAGAAAGAAGGTAAGCAATGAAAGCAGAACACTTTGATATTTCAGACTGCTGTTTGCTCGTGTACATTTAATATGATTGGCTTGGGGACTCTAGAATTAATTCCTGCGATTTTATATCTATATCTATAAATTATTTTGCGTTAGTCCATTGTTACGGCTGGATGTGACTTTATCACAGTAGTTTTTTTTTTTTCCTCTCTGAAGAGTCAAGTAGTTGTAACAAAATGGTTTGGTTTCTGCAGAAATGCCTTGGAAGCATTTCCTAGGTGAATTTTGTCAGTGAATGGTGCTGAATTGCCAGGAGCAGAGGTCTGAGAGCTGAAGGAAGGATTCAATTTCAGCTGTGCTTCTAGGGATGGGAATTTTAAAGTTGAGGGACATTGAATTAGTTCAGGTATTTTCCTGTCATTTTGTATCAAGTGTTTTTCCCAAACAAGTTTTGCAACAGTTTTGCTAACAGTTCTGAATAGGAGGAAATAATGAAGGGAAATCAATAACCGACAGGGAAATGAAGGAGAAGCAGTATCTGGTAGGGGTTAAAGCATGGACTTTGCATTTCACCATTTGCTGTTGTAGTTTGGGGTTTTTTAATTGTGAAAATAACATAAATAATGGGTCTAGGAAGCAGCTAAAAAAAAATCCACCCACTTACAGTGTGCAGAATGCTGGGGAAAAGAAACAGTTGGGTGGAATATTAATCACTTCAGACTGGGAAATGCTTATTTTTAACTCTTTCTATAAAGGAATTGTGTTAGACACGCGTCAATTGGTGGAATTAGTTGTCTCCTGTCCTGTTTATTTTCTGTAGTGAAGGCTAATTTTGCTTGTAGCTCCCTCCTTAAGAGTAGAACATGAATAACAAAGCAAAAGCTGACTCCTGAATGGTCATGTAAAATTCCTCTGGAGTATGTAAGGCAGAGTGAGTCCACTTGACCTGGTGCCTGCTCATGTGTGCATGCAGAACACCCCTGGTTTGCAGCAGGAATGAATGTACCAGGTGTGCATTTGCTAAAAGCCATCACAAAATTAACCAGGCTGGAAAAGACTTCCAGGATCATCGAGTCCAACCTATCACCTAACCTTTCTAATTAACTAAACCATGGCACTAAGTGCTCCATCCAACCTCGATTCTCACCATTCTCAGCAGTTCTCTGTCCTTCCTGTCACTCTGCCTCTTGTGCCCCCTCCCTCTACCACCAGAAGACATCCCACTAGCCTCTCCAGAGTCACAGGAAACAGCCCCAAGACGCTGCCCATGTTTCGTTTCATCAGTCTGGCTGGCAGACGTGGGAGGCCGATGGGGTGTTGCCAGCCTAACTTCACAAAAAATAGAAAATCTGAGGGTCAGAGCCAACTTTTACAAACTGTGGTGACCTAAGGGAAGGTTGTTAGACCTTCAGGGAGCAAACCTGAATGTGCAAAACATGCCCTATATTCAGCTTGGTGTGCTGCTCCTGAGCTGAAATGGTTCCAATAGCTGTTCTGCTTTGTTGGAGCTGGGGGAGATCCCTGCCTGCAGTGAAATGATTTCTGGAGCTGTATTCTGGGTGTCAGAAACCCAGCAGTGCCAAGGCCGTGTCCCATGCATCAGTCTAGGGGTCTGTGGCTGTCAATGCTGGACTGAAGTGCCCTGAGTTTACTTTAAATCGGTACTAACCAGGGCACTCACGGTGACATTGGAAACACCGAGATGCTTTTGGTGACATACTCTGCTGCTTTGAGATCTTAAAAAAAAAAAAAAAAAAGTGAAATATAAAAACCTTGGAATATGCTGAGAATTAGATAGAGTACCTGCCAGTTTCCAGCAGACACACTGGGCTCTTGTGCCTTGCCCCCTTTAATAATTTTCAATGAGCCCTTCCTTTATTTCAGCCCAGTTTCAGATGAAGTGTTCTGGACTTGACTTAAGCCCCCTTTGTCTGCAGGCTGCTCTCGGCTGCCTGGTCTGGTGGTGTTGAGCTAGGGACCAGGGAAAGTTTCGGCTCATTAAAATGACAAAGGCTCTTAACTGAAAAGTAAGCAGGCTCTCCAATTCTGATGAAAATTCTGTCAACCTGCAGTTCCATCTCCACTTCATGTTAGAAATACACTTCCAGGTTTTTCTGAAATGTCAAGGTTTGCTCTGTTCTCTCACTGGAAGGCTGTATTTCAAGGCAGGGCATATTGATTTCCATGGATATTGATATTTCTGTGAATTTATTTCCTTGCACATTGTGCCACACTTTGTCACTCTGGGGTTTGTGTGGTTTTGAAGGATACTGAATGGACAGACACCTCTGGCACTCCCTGGGATGGTGTTTTGTGGATGGTATTTTCTTTGCCAGCTGAAAGAAGATTGGTTTTGGTAAGGGGGTGTGCGTGGTGGTTGTGGGTGTTTGTTTTTTTTTTTTTTTTTGTGTGAGAATTGCAACAGCTCAGTAAACTCCTGGGAATAATGCTGGGCTGTCTTTTGTTAGTGGGGCTGCTGTGCCTTTTCAGGTGTAGATAAGAGCACCTGGGCTTAAATCCTGTGACCCCCACCAGTTCCTCTGACAGAAATGAATGAGAGGGTCCATGAATGGGGAGTGAGGCAAACAGGGCATTTCAGGGTCGATCCTTTCTAACCCTATGGGCAGGAAATGCCACCACATCTAGTGACAGCTGGGGGCCTTTTAGCAGGAACTTTGCCTCTTCAGTTGAACTTGGGACTCTGACCCTCTAGAGTGAGAAAAAGAGATGGAGGATGCAGTGACTGCTTGTGCCGGGGCTGGCGTGGCTGCTGGAGCACTGGTGACAGGCTCACACTTCTGCTGCCCATGCTTTTGTTTTCTGTTGTGGCACACTGAGCAGCGTGCTGCAGCCTGTGAATGCAATTCTGTCCTCCCTGGGACACGGCACGTGGCTGAGCTGCTCTGTTCCCCTCGGGTGAGATGTTCTATATCCAGCAGTAATAGAGGCAGTAGAAGTGCCTAGATTAGAAAGAGAGGAATGCCTGGGGATTATGGCAGTGTAATAGAGTTCTGCCAGGAGAAGTGTCTGTGTCCTCAATTTTTAACCTGGAAGGTGGGGATAAGGTGACTGTTAGCAATCCAGGTTCAGCCTGAACTTGAAATGGAACAAAATCCTCCTGATTTGGGTGCAAATAGGAGAAGGAAGCTAGAGCTCACATATCAGACATCATAGAATCCCAGACTGGTTTGACTTGGAAGAGACCTTCAAAGGTCAGCTAGTTCGACACTCTCTGCCAGGGATGTCTGCAACTAGGTTGCTTGGAGTCTCATCTAACATGACCTGGCATGATTCCAGGGTGTCTCCCACCCCACTGGGCAACCTGGGCCAGTGTTTGGCCACCCTCGGTGTAAAAGATTTCATCATAGCTAGTATAAATTGGCCCTCTTTTAGCTTCAAACCATCACTGCTTCTCCTGTCCCAGCAAGCCCTGCTCAAAAGTCTCACCCAGCTTTTATATAGGACCCTTTAAGTACTGAAAGGCCACCGGAAGGTCTAAAAAGTTCTGCTGATGTTCTGTGGCTTTCTGACTGAACACAACAACACAGCATGAGTGTGAACTTCCTGAGGCCCAAACTGGGCATTGAGGAGGTGCTTCCTGTTTCCTAGACCCTTCTTTAGACTGCTGAGCAGACTGGTGGCACTGGCAGTGCCCAGCTCTTTTTTTAAAGCCAGCAAACAGGTTGCCCTTGCTCTGTTGTTCTCAGTCTAATGATGCTGTGCAGAGAGTGAATTTGGTTAGCTGTGTAGCCGAGGCAGAGTGTCTGTCTCTGCAGAAGAGTCAGTGCCATATGCTGTTAGATCTTTTTATGGGGTGGTAAACACAGAGGAATGATGAAATCATCTGAGATTACCCTGGATCTCTTTCTTTACACAGTGCCCTTCAGGGAGGCTCCCACCTACTCAAACAGGAGACGGAGACCTCCGAGCACCTTGGCAGCACCTCGGATCTTGCTGCGTTCCAACAGCGACAACAATCTGAACATCAACAACCTCCCCGAGTGGTCAGCCTCCTCCTCTGCTTCTTCACACCGCAGCCTTTCACCTCACCTGCTTCAACAGATGCAGAATAATCCCAATGGAACTGTAAAAACTGTGGGCAGCTACACTGCATCCTCCAGGAGCCGTTCCCCATCCCTCAACAGGCTGGGAGACGATGCCAAGCGGCAGCAGCATAGGCTCATCAGGTGACTTCTTGAGTGTACACAGCAGGAGATGGCCCCAATGTCATTGTGCTTGCTGCCCTGTCCTTTTGCTGTTGTTTCTGTGCCTGTTTTGCGCTCTGTATAGTGTGCAGGCTAAGAAAATCTGCCAGGCAGTGGGACATGTGCAGATGTGGAACTTTGAACTGGAAGCTCCAGTCAAAGCCAGTGGTTTTGTAGAATGGCAGGGGTTTGAAGGAACCTCTAGAGATCATCCAGCCCAAACTCTCTGCTAATGTAGGCTTACCTAGGTCAGGTAATGTGTCCAGGTGGGTTTAGAATTCTCTCCAGAGGAGGAGGCTTCACAGCCTCTCTGGACAGTGTGCTCCAGGTCTCCAGCACCCTCAAAGGAAAAAAGTTTTCCCTTAAGTTCAAGTGAAACCTCCTGGATTCTAATTAGTGCCTGTTGCCCCTTGTCCTGTCAGTGCCACCACTGAAAAGAGCCCAACCCCATCCTCATGATCTCCACCCTCTGGATATTTATCTGCATTGATCGGATCCACTCTCAGGCTGCTCTTCTCCAGGCTAGGCAGCCACAGGTCTCTCAGACTCTACTCACAAGAGAGATGCTTCACTCCTCTAATCATCCTCGTGGCTCTCTGTTGCACTCTCTCCAGCAGTTCTCTGTCCCTCTTGAACTGGGGAGCCCAGAACTGGACACAAAACCCCAGGTGCCACCTCCCCAGGGCAGAGCAGAGGGGGAGAAGAACCTCCGTTGACCTACTGACCACACTCTTTGTGCACCTCAGAATTTCCTCACAGAGCTCCAGCAGCCAGGCAGACTTTGAAGTTCAGGAGAGCACAGCAGTGACTTAGCACTGAGTTTGCACCTCCAAATCAAGGTGCTAGTTCTCTAGGTCTTTTAATAGCTGAAACAATGATCGCGTTTAGCAGCAAAGTAAAATGCTTCTTGAGATAATCAGTCCCTTCACAAAACTGTGTGTCATGCCTGAAACCTGCTCATGGGTGATAAGGCAGAGACTGGTTAAGTTCTCTATAGGTATGTGTTGAATCAAAGAGTAAAATAGAAGGAATAACAAGTGGGGCTGTGCAGGAGGCTGGCTGGGAGCAAAGGGGGCTTCTTGAGATGGTAGTGAAAGATGTCACAGGCTTCTGTCGTGACTATCCTTGCTGCAGGGCTTTGCATTCCCAGTGACTTTGCTGATCTTTTTTCCCTCTTGAATTACAAATGTGATTTAGCAGGCACTCTGCAAATATCCTCCAGCTATGTCCCACTGGAGAGTAAATCCTGACTAATTAGAGCCTTGTAGGTATTGTGATATAATAAAGCAGAGAATTGCGTTGAAGGTTTTATCGCAAACAGGGGCTTCAGCTCTGTGAAGCCACTGCTTTGTGCATAGGCATTTCCAAATCCACACTGAGGGGGGCTCAGGAATTGCATTTGTTAAGTGTGCAAGTGATGGAACTGGACTGGGGTGAGAGTCGAAGTGCAGGGCTGCTGAGCAGCAAAGGAGATGAGTACTGCTGAGAAAGGCAGCTGCTGGCTTCTCTTTGCAGTTGTAGGTGTACCAGGCATTGACTTGATCAAGTCAGAGACACAAGACATCATGTAGTGGCAGCTGTCACCTGCTGTCTTGTTCATTGTTCTCTCCTTGGCTGTAGGCAGCCAAGCTGACAAGCTCCGTCTGTGGTGGTAGCAGTGCTGCTGCAGAGTGGAGATACCCTGCACTGCAAGGAAAGGCTGAAGGGTAAGAAGCACTGGAAGGAGCACACACGTTTCTTATGCCAGTGGTTTTATGCACCAGAGCAACGTCCTCTTGCCTGTGTGCTATAATTGCAGCAAAACCTCATTTGGGTGACATTTTCTCAGTGTGACCTGTATCAGCTTAAAACCAGGTTGTCTGTAATGAGGCTTCACTTAAGTGGGGATGTGGCTGTGAGGTGCTTCTCAGAAAATGAATTGTAGAGTCACCAAGGTTGGAAAGGACCTCTGAGATCATTGAGTCCAACTATCAACCCAGCACCACTATGGCCATGAAACCATGTCCCCAGGTGCCATGGCCATGCATTCCTTGAACCCTTCCAGGGATGGGGACTCCACCACCTTCCTGGGCAGCCCGTCCCAGTGCCTGACCACTCTTGCAGTAAAGAAATTTTACCTTATATCCAACCTAAACCTCCCCTGCAGCAACTCTGAGGCCATAGGAGAGTCCTCATATTCCACTGGATAGTGATGGTGCCACCAAAGCAGGGGGGTTGGCCTTAGAGTCATTAACTGTTGTAGCTGGGAGGGATAAAAAGTGCCTCTTCATCAACTGGCCTCCAAATCCTCGACACAGGAAAAAATCCTTCAGAGAGGGTGGGAATTAAAGTTGGGTTTGGGTTTTTTTGAACCAGTAAACGTTGGTTTGCTTTGACTTTATTCAGCCACTTTCCTCTTCCCTTCCTGACAGCACATGATTTTGAAAACCAACTGACATGATAGGGGGGACCAGTTTAATGCCTGGGATTTTGTGGAAGTAAAATGTTGGCCTTTCCCTTAGTACATCTGTGTCACAGCTCCTGAAACTGCACCCTGCCACAGGCTCTCCTCTCTACCATCTCCAGCAGAGTGTGGGCAAGCACCGAAAAGAGAGCTGGAGGCTCTCTAACTGTAAAGACAACTAAAAAGATTGTTTATATAATTTTTCCTCCAGCCATGCCTTTTGTGGCCACAGGCACGAGTGGCACCTTCCGTGACACTGTCCACACAGGTTTTATTTAACTGTACGGCCACTTACTCGCCGTCAGCTAGAGGTGGGAATTGTTGCTGTCTCTGCTTATTGTTTGTAAGGAACACATTCCCCTCGAGGCTGGTGCTCTGCTCAGATGGAAAAGCCCTTTCTGACACAGCAGTAGATTGGGTTTTGCAGCAGAAGCAGCCAGATGTGGTAGATTAATGGAGAAGGTCAGAGTATGACAAAGAGTTAATGAGGTTGAGAGGAGTTGCATGGTGGAAAGGGGCTGGAAAACCATGCTGAAAGGGATCCTTGGAATCTTTACAACCAGTGTGGTTCAGGTGTTCATCTTCTCATCAAGCTGCTGCGGGGCTGAGGGAGGCAGCAGAGCTGGCATCTTCCCGCAGGATTTGTCCCACGGTGCATAGTGGAAGGGTGTACTAGCACAACCTCAGCCAGGGTGGCTGCATTCTTCTGGGTGACAGGGAAAGGGGTCACACTCTGCTGAAATCTCCACATCCTCTTCTTGCTCCTTCATGGCAAGGGACTTGCTGGGCTGGGAGTCCAACCTGAGGAGGAGGGGAAAGCTCCTGTTTTGAGGAGTTGTGGATCCCAAGTTGCAGCCCTTATTTCCACGAGTAGGCCTGGCTCATGAGAAGTGATGCACCCAGCAGGAAGGTTAAATGTGCCATTTCTCCTTGCTCTTCTAAAAGTAGATGTGTCTTTTAGGGTAGGAGCTAAAGGTGATGCTTGGGGTGTCACACTGTGGATGGCTGCTGCCTGGCAGCATGAGACAGGAGGAAATCAAATGTGCAGTGAGTTCAGATAGCTGGTTTTTTTTAGGGTGATGACTTGTTTCTTCACCTATAAGGAAAAAGAAATGAAGCAAAAGCCCCTGAAACCTTCACATCATCTTTTTCTGTCTTCCTTTAAAAAACTGCGAGCTAGCTGAGGTGTCTGGTGCAAACTCCATCCCAGTCATGCAATCAGGACTCTCTTTGAAGCTCTAACTGTGGCTTATCTTTACGAGCACCTGTTCTCAGTGACAGAAGAACAGAGCAAGGTGAACGAGGGAGTCTGTTCTTGCTGCAGGAAAAGGGAAGTCCTCCTGATGGAAAAGATCCACTGTGTTTGGCCTTTTGTCAGACTGCTTCTCCCTCACCTGCATTGGGAGCCTCACTGACTCCCCTTTTGGTAGGGGATAGGTGAAGAAACAGTGAACTCCAGCCTTTGGGTTTCATTTTGCTTCAAGCAGTTTGACACCACTAAATCAAAATGAAATCATTCTTCTTCTTCCTCTGGTGTGGTATCTTTTGCCTATAAATCCATGGAATATTCTTCTTTCTCATGACTGTTTTCTGTTTCTGGACTTTTCCTGTCGGGGGACCTCCATTTTTTATGGTTTTGGGGTTTAGGGTTTTTTTTGGTGGGAGTTTGTTTGGTTGTTTTTTTTTTTTTTTCCTGTTTTAAAGTTGAATGTCAGAATCACAGAATGGTTAAGGTCAGCATGGAGTCCAACTGTTAACCCATACCTACCAAACCATGTCTCTCAGTGTCAAATTTCTGCAGCTTTTAACTCCCTGCTTAACACTGTCCTGGGAAGCCTCTCCCAGACCTTAACAGTCTTTCTGGGGAACAAATTGTTCCTCACATCCAACCTAGACCTCCCCTGGGGCAACATGAGGCCGTTTCCTCCTGCCCTGTCACTATCAGTGTATTGCAAGTTCATTAGAAACATAGAATCACAGAATCAACCAGTTTGGAAGAGACCTCCAAGATCATCCAGTCCAACCTAGCACCCAGCCCCATCCAATTAACTAGACCATGGCACTAAGTGCCCCATCCAGTCTTTTCTTGAACACCTCCAGGGACAGCGACTCCACCACCTCCCTGGGCAGCCCATTCCAATGCCAATCACTCTCTGTGAAGAACTTCCTCCTAATATCCAGACTACACCTCCCCTGGCACAACTTGACACTGCGTCCTCTCATTCTATTGCTGGTTGCCTGGGAGAAGAGATCAACCCCACCTGGCTACAACCTCCCTTCAGGTAGCTGTAGATAGCAATGAGGTCTACCCTGAGCCTCCTCTTCTCCAGGCTGCATACTCCCAGCTCCTTCAGCCTCTCCTCACAGGGCTGTGCTCCAGGCCCCTTGCCAGCCTTGGTACCCTTCTCTGGGCACCTTCCAGTACCTCAACATCTCTCTTGAACTGAGGGGCCCAGAACTGGACACAGTATTATGCTATCTCCTGTTGGTTTCCTATCCTCTTCCCTATCTGCCTGTCTCTCACAGCTCAGTCATTTTCGCAGAGGTCTAACCATGACCTCTGTGTCATTTGCTGCCTTTCAGTCATTTCTTCTTTGTACCCCACAAGTAGCCTGTGCGTTGTCTGATGGCCTCTGACTTCCCTTGCCACAGCATTCTGCAGTCTCTGGCAGAGCCGTTGGTTGCCATCAGTACAAATGATCTCTTGGAGACCATCAGTCATAAGCACCATGCTTTGTGCAGGTCTCAAATTCAGCTGCCGGCCCTGGGGTGCTGAAGGCCCTTGGTTCCTGAGTCCATTCGGTTACCAGTCCAGTGGTCACCCTTGCAGCATTACAGAGACAGTCATTTGCCATAATAATCCTAAGTATTGGTGGCTTGAAGTCCTGCTGACAAGCTGTGGTGCCTGTGCTGCGTGGTTTGCAGACAGCTTTGGGGATCTGTGGGTGTGCAGGTTCAGTGAGCAGAGTCACTGCCAGCCTCGTGTCGCCTGCTGAGTCGTTGTGGCCAGGTGAAGATTTAGTGTGGTTTATGCTGAGCATGTTGAAGTTAAACCCTGGGTGTTCTTTTCTGCAAGGGGGGATGGCTCACAGGAAGACAATTAAGTTATTTACTGCTTAGTTTAATCCTGCTGATAGGGTGGTAAATGATTGATTTTGTCTGCTTTGAATTTCCAGTGCCGTTTACAGTCCCAGTGCCATCAAGGATTCTCTGTCTGCCTTGGATTATCAGGGTCCCAAACGCAAGCTTTACAGTGCTGTACCTGGAAGACTTTTTATTGTCGTAAAGCCATATCAGCCTCAAGGAGAAGGGGAAATTCATCTCCACAAAGGAGATCGAGTCAAAGGTGAGTGTGACAACATTTTCTTCCACTGGGTGGAAATTCAGTCTGTTTGGCAGAAATGCTCCTGCGTGTCGCTTTCTTTGCAGGGTACTTTGCTGCTAGAACTGTTTGTAAGCAATGCATATTTAACTGCCTTTTCCCCTGCAACTGACTTCAGAGTGTTACTGAAATGCCAAATGTATGTGCAGTAACAGCAGCATTGTCTTTTACACACAGCACTTAATTTGCTTCTGCAGTCATTGCAGAAAGGCAACTCCAGGGCTTTAAAAGGTTGTGAACGTGTCAGCTATGTAAGCAGCTCAGGCAGGAAACAGGGATAAGGCCAAGTCTGTTTCAAGCCCTTCCCTCAAGTAGAAAAAGTCCCTTCCTGAGACAGGATGGGCAGGTAGGTAGAACCTGCTGTAAGCATTCTGGGGAGAAGGTGTGAGACTGCATTTTGTAATTTCTGTCCCTGGCACTCTTCCCAGCCAAGAATATATTGAAATCGAGGCTGAACTTCATATTCTTACTCTACAGACAGGAAATACATCCAGGTATGGCTGGAAAAGTGGGCAGTGGTTTACACACTTGACCTTCCCAAGGGTGCACTGTCACACTGCGCCAGCTGTGGATTTGCACTCCCAGGTACAATTGGTCATGGAATAAAAAGACTTCTGAGTCTACACAAAGCAAATACCAGTTGTGGAAAACAAATGAAAGGGACTAAATTCAGTGTCCTAAATAAAAGTCTTAAGCAGCAGAAAATTTCCTTGCAACTGAAACTACTTATCTCACGAAGGGAAACTTCAAACATCTCCTCCCTTGAGCCTGCAAACAGTAGTTGGGAGCAAAAAGAAGAAAGCTGTTAGAAGGTATTTTTGCATTTTTATTTTTAGATGTGGCTGGTTCCAAAGCATTTGTGGGTTTAATAATTTTTGTTAACTCAAGCCTTCAGAAGGTGTAGGACATGAAACTGAAGAATGCTGCACTTAAGGGTAGAGCATTTGCAAATTCCATTTCAAATGCAATGATGAAGAAGGGCAGCTAAGCTTAGGAGAGCTGCTGATGTCTGTAGGGATGAAGTGCAACAGGTTGTAGGGGCATTTGGTATCTGCCTGCTTGCTTACAGGAGGACTTGAGACTATTGTGTGCAAAAATATCACAAGTGTAAGAGATTTAAATGTCAATGGTGAGTTAAATATTCTAAAAGAATTACTCCAGGAGCTCTTGGTTCTCAGTTCTTATGACAGTAAATGGAAAACACGACCTTAGTGTGTGTGACAGAAATCCAGGCTCAGTTAAATCTGGATTCACCTCCCTCTTCTAGTCAAGATATAATTATTTATAGAGAGTACAAATCTTACTCCAGTGCAAGGGGCTGGTAGGGTCTGTCTCCATTACTCAGGAGCACAGGCAGTAGAGTAGAGCTGAGAGTCCTCAGTACCTGCGTGCTGTGTGAGTGGCTGAGCCACTGGCTTGAGCAGTTCCTGCCCTCCTCCTCTTTCTGAGCAGAAATTCCACTTGCTAGTGGATAAGTTTCTGTCATCCAGAGCCCTGCTTAGCAAGACTACACATCGGTCAGCACTGAGGTGTGGGTGTCTCGGGGCACACTTGCCTGCTCAGGGTTTAGCAATGTGCTGTGTGCAGTGCTTGGAGGAAATGGAAGGACATTAGAGCCAGTGGTGTTCAAGTCATTCTCCCTCTGGAAACACCTCAGCCTCACCTTTAAATAAAGAAAACGAGCTTCGTCTGTGGCCCTCTCCTCTGCCACTCTGTGTCTGCACTGGAAATGCTGGTGCTGAAGTACTGGTTGCTTGGATACTTTGGGGGATTCAAGCTGCTACTGGCATTTGCTGTGGGATTCTGACCCTGGGGCATGCTCCTCACATGTATGTCCCATGAGACTAATCAGAGGGAAGATGTAGCAAGGCATTTATTACAAGGGTAAAAACCCAGGACAGCATATTAGAGAAGGGGATTAGTTGTGAAATGCTTTTATGGATTTTCTTTTTAACTTGGTAGATTTAGAAGGGCCAGAGAGGCGAGTTCCTAAACTGCTGGTGCCATAGGCTTTCAGCAGGTGAAGACAAGGCAGATTGGTTTGCCCTTTTGAAAGCTCCTAGCAGCGTTCATAGACAGGAGTTCAGTGTGTCTGAAACAAGGAAGCTGCTCAGAGAGAGAGCTCTGAATGGGCAAGGCCCAAGGAAAACATAAACTCACTGTCTTGCATGAATAGGCTGTTATGCAGCCTGGGCCAAAGCACCTGCTTTATTTTTAATGGTTAGTCATGCATGTGGCATCATTTGTGTGTTTGCCACCCACCAGGGAGGGGCCATGGCTGTTGTGAAAGTAAATCTGGTCTCTTTACTTGCATGAGAACACCCCTAGTCCTGTGTTTTCACAGAAGTGAAGAGCAGCAAGCTTCTTCCTCACTGAGAACCTCCAAACAGTCTTTCTTTCCTCCTTTCTTGTCCAGAGGTCCATACCAACCCATCTGCCCCAGCCCAGGCACACGTCTGAGATACCTGCAAAATGCTGCAGAGTTTAGTTGTTACCCTGGAAATCAAATGGCCTCTTGAATAACAGAATGTAGGTGTACAGGGCCAGTGCCATGCTCCAAAGTTCCTCGTGAGGAAAGAATTAGCAGCTTTCTGGTTTGTGAAGATAAAGCAACCCAGGAGGACCTCTGCATCCTCCAGAAGGTAGCTGTGACTCAGATCTGTACCAGCACACCTGGTGGAGGTTACAGGTGCAAGTTCTGGGTACCAATCTGCATGGTGCAGACAGTCTCTGGCCGCGCAGAAGCAGAACAATCCAAATTGTTTTCAGAGTCTGCATTATATTGGAACATCCCTGATGTTCTCCCTCACTGCCCTACATAGGAAAATCCCAGGTGGTTGCCTGATTCAAACACTTAAAGAACTTTCACAGTCTCACCCTGCTCACAGTTTTGCTTTTGTTGTCGGTGTCTGTGTTTTTATTACCTTCTTTCCAGCTGCCATGTGATTTCCAGTTATTGCTCCCAATTTTCAGGTCCTAAATCACAGTCTAGTTTGGCCGTGGCTTCCCACTGTGATTTTTTTCGCTTCCCTCTCTGATTTTTGTGGCGTGCCCTGGTGTTGCTATCTCCAGGTTCTCATCTGGAAGACAAACAGAATACAGGGCTAGTTCTGGAGAATATTCAGTTCCTTGAGCTCTTCCCGCAATGAAACACATTCTCTGGTGTAAGCATCTAGAGAACCAGGGGATGTTTCAGCAGCTCAGATATGCTCCACCAACTCAGCCTTCCTGGATGCCTCTGGTGCAGGAATAGTTTGAGAAGAGCTTGCCACAACTGAGGTCTGTTCTCAGCTACATTCTGCAAGGTGAGGGAAATGGTAGTAATCCACTAGTAGTGACTCAGGCATCTGTTGCAGGCAGGAAGTCAGTAGGTCTCTGCATTTGAAAGCTTGACCCTTGCAAGAGTGCTGAAGGATGATCTCTGCTAGGAGGGCAGCCCAAATATATTGCTAACATCTCCATGCCTGCTGAAATCTACTTGTAAGTCATTCTGAAAAAGAAGGGTTATTAAACCCCTGCTGTGCTTGAAGATATCACCAGCAGCCAGTGCCTGTGGGCAGAAGGAAAGTTGGTCTGCCAGGCCTTTGCACTTGCTGCGTTAGTAAATAAAGCACTGGGGAGGGAAGAGCCTCAGAATTGTGAGCTGATTTCTTCAGGAGCATTTTGTTCCTTATGTAAGGATGGCAGCAAAGTTTAACCTCAGAGGTTTGCAGAGGCATTGTTTCACTACTCTCTTATATGAAGGATGACATCAATGGAAAGAGAATATTAATCTTACTGTGATTCATTGCTCCATTTTGCTGCCTTAGTCTCCTGACTTGATTGGTTTGATTTAAATTTGTAACATAAATGATTATGCAGTCACAGAAGGGTTTGGGTTGGAAGGGACCTTTCAAGCTCATCCAGTCCAACTCCCCTGCAGCCAGCAGGAACATCTGCAACCAGAGCAGGTTGCTCAGAGCCCCAGACAACCTGACCTGCAGTGGTTCCAGGGATGGGGCAGCTCCCACTTCTCTGAGCAACCTGGGACAGGCTCTCTCCACCCTCAGTGTCAAACACTTCTCCCTTCTCTATAGTCTGAATCTCCTTCTCTTAGTTCAAACCATCACCCCTTGTCCTGTCCCAACAAGCCCTGCTCAAAAGACAGTCAAGTACTGAACTAGAGGTAGCTAAGCACCAGCTGAGCAGGTAACCTTACAGAGAGGTGAACCCCTGGAAGGGGCAGCTGGATCACATGTTTGTTTTGGAAGCAAAACTGGGAGTTAAATGTGAGGTTTAAAAGTGAGGATTCTCTTCTATGCAATTTCCCTACTTTTCACTCTCTGAGCTCCCATAGCTCCAGAATTCATTTTGCACTGAAAGCAGTGTCTGTGGAGCTGCAGTACAGGAAGCTTCCATTCCAGATTGGACAGGGACTGCATGAGAACATTTGCTGCATGGCAGCTGGGGCACAGTTGCTTGCCTGCTGGAGGCCTTCCCATGGTTGTCATCAGGGAGACAGACAAGGACTTCCTCTCCAGTCCTATGGTGCTGATCTCAGTACATGACAGCCCCTCTTGGTTAAGGATCTGAAAGCCAGAACTGGTCTGTGTTCTCGCTTCGCTCTTGCTGTCAGGAATTGCTAATATTTGATAATTCATGTAATGATGATCTAAAGCAAGATTGGTTTTGGTCTGCAGTAATCACTTTTCCCCTTGCATTCACAAATAGTCTTACAAAGCAGATTTCCTCTCCCATCCTGCTTTGGTTTTCTCATCAGCTGCTACCACCATAAACACAAGAAATTGCTCTCTGGGTGTGAAATACCCAACTTCCTCCTTACGGTGCAAATGCTTTTTGGAGATGGAAATATCCATGTAATTTGAAGCATCAAAATAGCAGATCTGACAGATTAATAACATACCAAATTAGGGAAGTCTTTCTCAGTCTTTGAGTAGGTTTTGTTCTCCCCATCTTGCCAGTTTGTGAAGTGAAATCAGGGCTGAGAGGCAGTACTGAAAACTCTTCTCCAAAGCACCCAACCCCCTTGCAATGGCAATCTTCCACTGGCTCATGTTTGCAGATCTCTTTTGGCTGGAGCCCTGCACTCACTCCTCTGATTCCAAGTTAAGTCAATGTACAGCAGAGTCCTACAATAATTATAATATCTGGATGCATCAGAAACTGGGTTTTCCTGCTCCCTTAACCCATTTGCTCTAAAAAGGCATTGGAAGCTGATGGGTACCCAGCTTTTATTGGATGGATGAAAGGGCTTCTATCATGTGCAACTGGAATTATCAGAGGGGCCTTGTGTGTTAATATGCACAGGTTGTAAACATTTTCAAGAATAAACGGAATCAACATATTTTTAGGGCCTGAATGTGTATTTATTACTATTTTTACTAAGATTTTATTAAATCACAGGGTTTGTTTTCTTCATCTGTGCCTTCATTAAATGTAGACATGAAATATTTTCTGCTCGTGTTGTCAGTAGGTGTTAGGCAACTAGAGGAAAAGGCACGCTAAACTTTTTTTTTATTCAGCTCAAGTGTCACTGTAGAGTTGTTGTCTTCCAAGATGACCATCCTCCCTCACTGCCCCAGAACTAACCAGGGAGGTGTAGGTTGCCTCATGTATGTCAGAAGGGTGCCTGACAAAGTGTCTTGGGAACCCTCCAGGTGTAGGGTTTTGCCTCAGTGGGTTTATTCCTTATTGACAGTGGTGTATAAATAATGTATCTTAAGGAGTCTCTGAATTGGGTGCATTGAAAGACTTCACACTGACACATTTGAGACCCCTTCTTCCATGAACTATCTCTGTTAAGAAGTACTCATGCACCATGACTAATAGCACAAACAGCTTGGAATTGGATTAATGAAAAACTCTGTGCACACTTCATCTCCAGTTCCACAGATTCTGGGGTGTCAAACCATGCTCCTTAGCCCATCTTTAGTATTACCAAGGGTTATTTATCTATTTATTTATTTATTAGCTATCATTGATGTGGTTTCATCACGCTCTCTAGAAGTGCAAATCAAGTTCCAATGCAATGCCATTGTGTCACAGCAGTTGCCCCGATACAGAATTCAATTGCAGTCAGGATCAGGGACTGAGATTAATGCCCGATAGGGTAGGTTTTAACTGCACAAAGAGTGCTTGTGCTACAGATCATCAGAGTGGCTCTGAGCAAGGTAATATTCCCACCACACTGAAATACCCTGCAGAGGAATTTTCCCGGGGTTTGAAAACCATATGCAGACATCAGCAGAGAGATGGGCTCAGGCTAATTAGCCTGGGTTTTGAGCAGGGCCAGTCAGTCAGGCTGGCTTAGCCTGCACGCAGCTAATGGAGCAGTGCTGCTCCTGCTACCACAGGCTTCTTTGGGGGAGCTCAGGGACCTCTCCACCTTGTACAGATGGACTCTGAGGACCTGTGTTGTATGACTGAGCTGTTTTCACATTAATCCATTCAAATCACGGAGGTGTTTCTAAAGGCATCTCTGGTGGGATGTGCAGGTGTTGTCTGTGTACTCAAACCGTTAAATCATGAATTGTCAGTTCCTTGCCTCTCATACAAAAGTCAGTTTGGGAAGAGGTTCCAAAGGCTGATCAAGGTGGGCCATGTTTAAAGGTTACTCTGTGCTCATGTTTTTGGGTACCAGCATTTGAGTTCTTGTGCAATGTTTGCTTTTGCCAAGGTGATGTTGAGTTATTACTAGCTGTGTTCTGTAACTAAGGATGACATTGGTATGAGAAGAGGAAGGAGTCTGATGTTTGCCATGTCTCTCTCCATTTAGTTCTGAGCATTGGTGAAGGTGGATTCTGGGAAGGCAGCACCCGGGGCCATGTTGGATGGTTTCCTGCCGAATGCGTTGAAGAGGTCCAGTGTAAACCAAGTGAAAGCAAAGCAGGTAACTGGCTCAAGGTCCTGTTGAATGCTGACAGTGCCAAATGTCTGTCCCAGCAGAGGTGGTTGCACGTTACACAACACCTTTGTGCCGTACTAGAAGCTGAGGAATTAAAGTTGGGCTGCTGTGTTCCAAAGCTAAGATGGCTTTAATGAAGGGATTTTGCTGGGTGCTGCCCACGCAAGTGGTCTTTCTCACGAGCTTTGGCACAGAGCTGCATGCAGCTGTGTTGTGGAGCTTAGTGCTGTCTGCTGCCCTGCAGCCTGGCAGAAGGGCTGTTCAGGGAATTAGCGGATGTTGTTAGGAGTGCTCAGCCACAGCCCGGCACCGGGCACTCATGTAGCACACCTGGCTCTTGCTCAAGGAATCACAGAATCACAGAACTGACCAGGTTGGAAAAGACCTTTGAGATCATGGAGTCCAACCTATCACCCAACGCCTTCTAATTAACTAAACCATGGCACTAAGTGCCTCATCCAGCCTCCTTTTAAACGCTGACTGCACCACCTGCTTGGGCAGCCCATTCCAATACCGATCACTCTTTCTGTGAAGAACTCTTTCCTAACATCCAGCCTAAACCTGCCCTGGTGCAGCTTAAGACCATGAAGGGAGCCCTGGAGCTTTTACTAATCTTTAGAAGCTACATCCATTAGTTAGATTCATCCATCATTTAGATTCTCCCTGATGGCAAAGGGAGCAGAAGCTTCCTTTACTGTACCTCCATCCTGTACTTACTGTCCTAGCAAGTAAAACCAAAGTGACTTTAAGCAAGGAGTCTCCCCTCTTTTGCTCTAATAAAAGGAAAAGAAAGGTCCACCATAGCACCTGAGTTTGAGAAGTTACTACCACCCCATTTCTCTGCCTCAAGAATTAAGGTATGAGGGCATCCTCTCTAATTAACAGCTCATTATAAATGAGCTCAGAGAATACCATCAATGCTCTCCAGCTGTGTGTGTACCTTTCAGTGAACTATTGATGCAGTTTGAATCTCTGAAGTATTGATTAAGAAATTCTAGCACTGCAGAGGTAAGTACACTGAAATTTATGCATTGTGTCAGTCACAAACATGGCTCCTTTTGCCATCTCATTACAAACTGCACAGGTGTGCTTTTGATTTCTGTATCTACCCACTGTATAAGCACAATAGGATGGAATAAAATGCACTGGAGAAGGTAGTTGTCCCAGAGTGGTAAGGATTTGGAAATACTTCAGTTTTTTTGTAAGTATTTTAATTTCTTTGTTTGTAATGGAAGCTGTGGTGGGATGACATAGGGTTTAAGTGGTGAGCAGAAGACAAGGCAAAAGGTTAACTTTTGTAATATGAAAACTTCAAATGAATGAAGGAATGAGGCTTCAGGGACTCTGCTCTAGATAACTAAATGCTGTGCAAAGGTTACACTTCCACTGCTGCTTCCCTTTTGAGAGAAAAAAGAGAAGGAGGCAAACCCAGATCTAATATTTGGAGAATGGATTTAGGCTCTGAGAAGACTGAACAGTTGTCTAGCTCTCCAAAGGGTTTAAGAGCAAAGCAGAGTTTAAAGATGGAGGAATTTTAAACACAAGGAAGGTTGAGGTTGGAATTGAAAGGTCTAAGGGCAGAGTGGTTCTCGAGCAGTAGATGCAAGGAGAGGATAACAAGTAGCAGTTGCAGTGTGATTTGATTTGTTGGAAACCTGAGAATCTGTTCAGTCAGTATCAGGTGAGCTGGTGAAGAGCCATGTGTGAGCTGTTCTGGAGGTCCTGCAACAAAACCTTGTGATGTCTTGACTGGAGGATTTCAGACAGATGTAGCCCATGTTGGTGACTCACCACAGGCACCTGCCTGCAGTTTCCCATGGCAGCTGTGCACTGAAGTTGAGCTCTGCTTCTGTCATTCGTCTCCAGCTCCAAAGAAAGTTCTGGGGAGGGGCATAAAGGCAAGTCCTAAAATATGAAAGTTTTGCATCTTCTCTGGTGGTTTGGATGAGAAGAGAGGCTTGCCTCAGAGACTGAAAGATCTCCTCAGGAAATATGGCTGAAGTACAGTGACAGAACCCCAGAATGATGCTGCTGAGGGGACCCTGCAGACCATCCAGCCCAACCCGTTGCCAGAGCAGGTTCACCCACAACAGGGTGCACAGGATACTGTCCAGGTGGGTTTTGAATGACTCCAGAGACTCCACCATCTCTCCAGGCAGCCTGCTCCAGTGCTCCACCGCTCTCAAGGAAAACAAGCCCCTGCTCATGTTTAGGTGGCACTTTCTATGTTCCAGCTCATGCCTCTTACTCTTGTCCTGTAACTGGGGACCACTGAGAAAAGCCTGGCCCCATTTTCCTGACAAACACCCTGTAAGTATTGATCAGAGATACCCTCTCAGTCTTCTCTAGGCCAAACAGCCCCAAGCCCCTCAGCCTTCCTTCATCAGAGATGTTCTGGTGCCCTCAGCATCTTTTGTAGCTCTTTGCTGTACCCTCTCAAGCAGTTCCCTGCCCTTCTTGAACTGGGAAGCTCAGAACTGAACCCAGTACTCCAGATGAGACCTCACCAGGGTAGAGCAGAGTGGGAGGAGAATCTCCCACTACCTTCTCGCCACACCCCAAGAAGCCACTGGTCTCTTTGGACACAAGGGCACATTACAGGCTCTCAGCCACCCTTTTGTCCACCAGGACTCCCAGGTCCAGATGTCTGAAACACACAGCCTGTGCCCACATTGTTATTGAGATGTGGCCTGGGCTACCAGCAGCTGATCCCTGAGGCACTGCCTGTGCAGAGCCAACAGTGGCAATGAAGGAGGAGAAAGCAGCCAGTGCTCCCTCAGAGTGCCAGAGCAAAAGTGATTTGGAAAGCTGTGTTAAGCACAATGAAATGATTAGAAATTAGATTAGTTCTGCTGGGATGACTGAAGGAGCTTCAGCTGAGAGGCATCCCAGACCTGTATGGCTTGCAGGAGTTCGCATCATGGTCTTTGCAAAGCTACAGAAGTTCTGATGGTAAATGATGCAGGAAGGAGGTCACCTTCATGTGCAAGAAGTCGATCTCCACTCAGCCTTTCCAGGCCAGCACCACAGAAACAGTTCTGTCCTACAAATGACATGTAGGACCATTTCTTCCAGCAGCTTCCCTTTGCTAGCAAGTTTAACAGTTGTGTGTAATAGTAGCTTGTCAGTTGCATGCCATGGATGAAAGAAAGACGAGCAAGTCTTGGAACAAACAAACCTCCATTAAATACCACGTGCCCAGCAGCTGTGGCAGGCAGGTGTGCCATGCATGCTGATTTATCATCTCACTTCTGAGACATGGTCAATTCTCAGGGAACTCGCCTGCCATCCTGACGGTTCTCTGAGGTGGGCAGTGCAGACCTGCACCTGGTTCCTGTGGGCTCTTCAAAGGTACCGTGCTAGCTTGGCAAGTTCTGTGCTCCCTGCCAACATCGTGTTGAGTGGCATTAATTCTGTATCCCTGCTTGCATCCTTTATTAATAGAGACTTGCAGGAATGATTCCATTATGTTGCTAGGATTGATGCCAGGCTTATAGGCTTTTAATTATCCAGGTTGTCTCATTTGCCCTTTAATAGCACTGGCACAGAACCTGCTGCCTTTTGGTCTGAAGCAGTTTCCTTGACATTTCGAGTTCTAATGGCAAAGGAACAACAACAAAGAAAATCGTTACCGGTGGTCTGCTGAGTTCTTCTGCCTCCTGTAAAGAAAACCTTAGGCACAAAACCTTTGTACCACCTCCTTGTAAAAACCATCCCCTTAATAGCCAGGTTTTATCATGATCCCAAATTACTCTTGGAGTGAAAGTATTGCTGCTGATGGGATTGATACAGGGTCTTGCTTCCCCCTGTGCAGGCACAGCATACAAATGTTACTTATTCCTGCTTTTCCTTTGACACTCTGCAGATGGGCTCTGTTGGTTCACTGAAATGTGCTGGGTAGGTTGAAGAAAGTTATGGAATCACAGAATGCTTTAGGTTGAGAGGGACCTTTCAAGGCTATGCAGTCCAACATCCCTGGGACATCTTCAACTAGATCAGGTTGCTCAGAGCCCTGTCCAATGTGAACTGGAATGGCTCTAGGCATGGGGCAAAATTCTGTGCAGAAGAAGCTTGGTTTGTACGAAATCCAAGCTAACTGGGAAAGCCGTGCAGATGTGAGGCACTACCTTGGCTTCACAGACACCTCACCTCCATTTGTTAGCTGAGTGCTGGTCATCCTGGATCTCTGGCAGCAGCTTGTGACCACTGATGGTACCCCAGGTGACATAGCTTTGCTTACTTCTCATACCTATGAGAAAATGAATAGGCAACTCTTTTTCTTTTACCAGTTTATTCTCCCTTTAAAATTCATTGTCACTCAGAAAATGGTAAAAATCCCTACCCGATGCCTTCCAGAGGGAAATGAAGTACAGGAGAGTTTGTTTTCCATAAAATCAGCTGCTACACAAACCCAAGGCACAGTTTTCTTTCGCCTCTTGGAGTTTAAATATTTCCATTTGCCTTTTTTCCCCGCCCTAGGGTATTCCTCTGACTTGAAAGATTTACCACAATAGTGCTTTCCTACCAAAGCGGTGATTTTATAGTCCACACCTTTCAGAATTCAGAGACGTAGATAATCTGATTGCTCATGGCTGAACTGAAGCCCTCATTTTCAGGCTAGAAGTTATCTTTAGCTGCATTCTGCCTCACCGGTTGCTATTCTGTCCTCTCAGATCTTACAAGAGCGATGATGAAACGCAGGCAGCCTCAGCACGTCTGTTAGGAATTCTCGCGTTCACCTCTCGGCCTCCTCGGTGCGCTCTTCTCTGAGTTGCGTGCTCGTTTCTCATACCATCTTTGGGGCATTTTGTCATCAGGAGCATCCTGCCCGCCTTTGCCTGCCCTGTGGCCTCATTAGGAGCCGTGGATGCCATATGAGCCCCGGGAGTTTATTTCAGCCCAGATGTAACGCAGGCACGTGGCATGGCCAACCCTAGCAGTCGTCCCGGAGCTCCTTTTCCCAGGGAAGAATTCCGTTTGCGAACTCGGAGCTCTACAGAGGCGGTGCTGCGTGCTGCAGCAGGGTGGGCAGCCCCGGGCCAGCGCGGAGCCAGCGCGGAGCCGGCCTGCAGCGCCCGCGCGGATGCGCCCGTGCGGCCCGTGCTGACCTCTAGTGTCCCTGGGGCTCCCGGCAGGATGCGCCCGTGCGGCCCGTGCTGACCTCTAGTGTGCCTGGGGCTCCCGTGCGGATGCGCCCGTGCGGCCCGTGCTGACCTCTAGTGTCCCTGGGGCTCCCGTGCGGATGCGCCCGTGCGGCCCGTGCTGACCTCTAGTGTGCCTGGGGCTCCCGGGCGGATGCGCCCGCGCGGCCCGTGCTGACCTCTAGGGTCCCTGGGGCTCCCGGCAGGCACTGCCTGGCACCTCACCTGGGCTGGCTCTTGTCAAACCTCCCTTCTGTAACGGCTACTGCCGCTTACTCCCGAGTGTCTACCAGCCTGAAACGATGATGTCAGGTTTCCCAGGACTGCCGTAGTTCCCCTGCCTGTTTTTTCTCCCTGTGAAACCATAGCTGACTGTCCTAAGGGGAAATTCCAGCATCGTGCACACAGAATCACTGTGCCTGGACAAGACCTCCAAGAACATCAAGTCCAAGCAGTATCTAACTCTGCCAGGGCCACTGCTACACCACGTTGGTGTCCAATTGGATGTTAGGAGGAAATTCTTTACTATGAGGGTGGTGAAATACCAGAGTAGGTTGCCCAGAGAGGTGGTAGAGACCCCATTCTTGGAGACATTGGAACAGGTTCCCCAGGGAGGTTGTGGATGCTCCCTGCCTGGAGGTGTTCAAGACCAGGTTGGACGAGGCCTTGAGTGACCTGTTCTAGTGGGAGGTGTCCCTGCCTATGGCAGGGGGTTGGAACTAGATGGTCTTTGAGGTCCTTTCCAACCTTACCATTCTATGATTCAAGGTCGGGCTTGATGAGACCCTGGGCAACCTGCTGTCATGAGGGACGACCCTGCTCACTGTAGGAGAGCTGAACAAGATGACCTTCAAGGGTCCCTTCCAACACGGTGCATTCTGATTCTGTATCCCTGAGCACCAACTCTGGACCGCTTTTAAATACATACAGGGCTGGCAAATCCACCACTTCTGTGGGCAGTCTGCTGCAGGCAGGTGCTTGCCTCATCATCCTTGGGTAGCAAAAGTTGCCAAACAAGTCCAAGCCGTGTCATGCACCCAGAGTGCTATTTCTGAAGCACAGAATCTTCTTTATTCTGCTTTCTTCATTTTCAACACCTTGTGCATTCCATCAAACCAGATCTGTTCCTCAGCTTCACCATCCCTCGTTATAATTAGCACAGCACCTTCCCAGCCTCTCCAGTCAGCCAGGCTGCAGGCAAACTGATTTGCCTTTGTGCAGAAAAAAGAAGTGGCCTTCCTGTGACCCCAGGGGCTGACATCAATGCTAGCAGCTGGTTGCTACTTCGTCCTCTGTGGCCTCATGATTTGGCCACGCTGGATCTGAAAGTTTTCTTACCTTTCCTGTCACATCAAGGTTGCTTTCTCCATGCTGCCTTTTGGAACAGTTGCCAACATTTTCTCATCTGCTGAAATGTGTCTGGGTGCTGTTCAGAAGAATAGTAGTTGGCATAAGTGGAAGTTTTGCCAGAGACCCACTAGCAGTGGAACAGGATGGATGGTGACACTCCAGAGCACAAATTGCAACCTTGGCTGTGTCCTTTATGGACGTAAGGAGCGTGCCTGAAGTTCTAAGATCTCGAATTTCCCTGTCTTATGCTCTTACATGGATTAGAACTGATGACAAAATGCAGCATAGTGATCATCTACAAAGATGCTGTATTCTGATTTGTGGCTTAGAAAGACCAGGGATGTGCTGCAGACCATATTTCCGTATAAGCTGCACTGCCTCCCACCAAAAAGTGGGAAAAATCCTTTGGGCTGGGACACAAAAATCAATGCAAAGAACTAGCTCTGAGGTGCTGACAAACCAGGCCATAAAGCCCAGCTGGCATAAAGCTTGGTGCAGTAATATTCAACTAATTCTGACAGCTCTCTGTAGCCGAGGATGTAAATCAACTCTGTTTTTTGTCTCAAGTTGTGGAAATGTGAAGAATGAACCTCAGCAAGTTTCTTCACTTCAGCTTTGCTGAGCAAAGCATTTGTGTTCTCGGTGCTGATAAACAGCAGCTTGGGAACAGCTTCTCAATGAATCATCACTCAACAGTAATGCGGATCTGGAAGCAGAGAGAACTCCAGAACTGCTTTTGTCTGGAGGCAGGCTATGGGATGGACTCCTAGGGCTCCCACACAGTCTGCTTGTGTGTGTTCTCTGGCCAAGGGTGCCTCAGAAGTCCTGGTATGCTCTCATTCTTGCTCTTCTAACCAAGATGCAGTTGTGGTTTCTTAGTACAGTTGTAGTATGTGAAAGGTGCACTGTCAGCCTGAGCCTGCCAACTCATTGTCCTGGTCAGCTCCTCTCTCAGTTGCAGTGGCTTTGCTTTGCTAATGAGCAACCTGACGTAAATGGAGGTCTCAACTTGCAGGGGGCTTGGACTAGGTGACCTTTAAAGGTCCCTTCCAACTGAAACTGTTCTATGAGTCTGCCTGAGTTTGGTTTCAGAAAAGAGTAAAATGGAGTCCTCCATGCTAATAATGTCATCACGTGTCCAGTTGCTGGGAACAGCATAAAGCAGAAGTGTTAACGGATTATTCAAAAGAAAGCAGATAGAAGCCCAGGTCTGGAGCTTGTCAAGGTGCCAGCCTATGAATAAGTAGTTTTTGATTCATAACATTTTACTGTCTTGGCTGCTGTGCACTTCATCCCTTTCACTCTGATTTTCATGCCTGCTAAGAGCCACTTAGGAGCAACCCTAATCAACTGGAAAGGAACAACACAATTCTCCAGAGCACTGAAATAGGCAAAAAATAAATTGCCCAGTAACATAGAATGAAACCTGTATGTTAGGAAAGTCACCATTCCAAATGCAGCTGGAATTGCTGATGTGTGAAACTGGACATGCAAGATTTCCCTTTTCTCATTCTTTGTGCCTCTTTTTTTCTTAAAAAACAACAACAACAAAAACCGCAAAAAAAAAAAGTCTATCAAAACATACAGGATTAAAAAGTGCAAACTGAGGAGCACCCACAGCAGTGTGAAGTTACCATCCTCATGTTTGCCATTTGCTTCTGGTGCTGTGCTCACATTTTCTTGGCCAAGTCACAGTCCATCCAACACTGCAACATTCAAAGCCTTGGTGCAGCAGACACCAAAACTGCCCTGGGACTATGAGAAAGGTAAAGAGAGAAGTGAAGGATTTCTGAAGAGATAGACATTCCTGAGAAACTGAAGCTCAGTGATGTGTTTAAGATAGAAAATTCCAGCCCGGAGCAGGATCTGAGCAGCTCTGCTGTGCAGTGTCTGGCACTCTAGCAATGGTTCCTAGGTTTTTGGCTCCTAGTTGTTCTCCTGGAACCTACACATATAACAGGGAGGGCTTTTCTCCACCTGTCAAAGCATGAGGTCAAGTTGTTGGAGTCTCAACCAGTTTGCATATCTCAAGGACTGTTAGTAGGCAAAAATCCTTAGCTTTCACCTTCAGGGATCTGGGAGCGTTCCAGCTTTCACAGGGTGTACATCTTAGTAGTAACATCTCTTTCCTGCAGTAATACTGCTTTGCTTTTTTTAATTTGAGCTATTTCTTACTCTCTTAGGGACCTGCAGTAAATATCCTTGGTCTTTACTCTTTCCATAAACATCTGAAATGATTGTAGGAGTGAGGTTTGGCTTTTGTCATTACTCCGCAGCCCTTTTGTTCTGGAATGCTCTTTAGCAAGGGTTCTCTGACTGTGCAATCCAGTCTCTATCAGAGTGCCATCATTCTGGGGGTCTGTCAGCATTGAAGGAAGTGCCAGATTTCGTCTAACTCATTTCATTTAGCATAACCTAACACTCTTTAAAGCCACTTAGTAAAAACGGCTGGCATGAAGCGAGGCAAGCCTTAGATCTCTGTGTGTGCCCCAAGTGTTGATAAGGCACCTTTTCCTTCTGTGTTCTCCTGGACTAAATGACACATTTGGGTTTTTTCCTCTCTTATTTTCAATGGTTCAGATTAAAGCCTTGACAGCAGAGGCTGACAACTCTTTGAAGTGCTCCCCAGTCATTTGAGATCATTTCATATCAATTTAAGGGAGAAGATAGAGCATCTACTTACAGTAATGGCAGTGCTGGAGGTGATCAGGAGAACACTACCTGGATAGCAGCAGCTGCTAGACGCTGCATGTTCTATTCTTTGGATACCTTGCTGCTCTGGGATGCAGAAGGGGTGGTCTTTTAAATGAAAAGTGGGGTTTTTTTTCCCAGCTTGCTAAAAGATTTGCCAGTGTCCAGTGGTGAGAAAATGACTTGGTAAGATGCTACTTGCTGACAGAAAGTGCTGACAGGGGCAGCAGCGTGAAAACAAGCAGGCTGGTTTGATTCATCAGGAAACCCATCAAGTTCTTCCATTGCTCACCACTCACTAGTGCTGCTCTGGAGTCTGAGTGCAATCCCTGCCTTGCTAGAAAGCTCTGCTAACTGCATTATTGGATTGGTATCAAAGGGAAACTTGTCTTGTGAACTGTTAACTGCAGACTAGTGAGGGAAAGGGTTTCAGGTGTAATTGCTTTCAATGAAGATAATTTTCTCTCTGACATTTCACCTTGGGCTCAGTCAGCTCTAGGTAAGAAGCCTCAGATGCGACCAGCATCTCAGCTGGCTCTCAGTATGGCCGCTGAGCTTACCCAGGGAGGTTTTGCTGTCAGGGAGCTCCTACCCTCTCCTTCCCTGCTTCTTTCTGTCTCCAGATGTCTTGTTACAGAATCACAGAATTGTTTTGGTTAGAAAAGACCTTTCAGATCATCTAGTCCAACCAATAAGCCAGCACTGACAGGTCACTGCTAAACCACATCTCCATGGTTTTTGAAACCCCCTCAGGGATAGGGACTCCACTACTGCTCTGGGCAGCCTAGGACAGGCCTTGACAACCAGGCCATCTCTCTTTTGGAGAAGAAATTGTTCCTCATGTCCAACCTAAACCTCCCTGGGCACAACTCGAGGCTATTTCCTTTTGTCCTATTGCTTGTTCCTTGGGAGGAGAGACAAACCTCCACCTGGCTACAGTCTCCTCTCAGGAAGCTGAAGAGAGAAACATTGTCCCTGAGTGTCTGCACTGCCCATTTTGTGCTGCAGTGCAGGGTCACAAGGGACCAGTCAGCATCATGGCAGCAGATTTTCTGTGGCACTGGTTTTAAAGGTGATGCCTTCAGTGGCAGGGCTGTGCTTCATCAACATCCCAGAGAGCATTTGTTTAGCTCAGTGTGGAGAGCCAGGAAATGGGTTATCTCTCTGCAGGTAAGCCAGGCTAAGCTAAGGGAACCTGTCTCATTCTGACTCACAAAAGGCTATTGGATCTTAAATGGAAATGGAACTTGGCTGCCTTATGTTTGTATTTGGAACTGAGCTTGGGAGTTTGGTTCTGCTCTCTCATCTGAAGTGGAAGATGAGAGGACTGGAGGAAATGTAGCAGCAGGGGAAGTTTAGGCTGGAGATTGGGAAAAATTTGTTTGCTGCAGGGGTGGTCAGGGATTGGAGCAGGCTGCCCAGGGAGGTGGTGGAGTCCCCACCCCTGGAGGGGTTCAAACAAGATGGCACTTTAGGACATGATTTAGTGGCCATGGTGATGCTGGCTTGATGATTGGACTTTATGATCTTAGAGGGCTTTTCCAGCCTTAATGATTCCATGATTCTGATGACTTTCTAAACCCTCAATTTAGGCAACAATTCACACAGCTGCAAAAGCCAAGAGGATTTTGTGGATGATTCAGCAAAAAGGACTTGAAGGTATTGTTGGGAGCTTTTTTTTTTGTGGACAGAAGTTCAACTCTACTTCTGCAAAAAACAATGGAAACTATCAAGTCTTTTCTTCTTGCTTATGGATGTCTTAGACACAGATCACACACTAGTTTAATGTTATCCAGAGAGACATTTAAAATAGTTACGTTTTTTGGCTGCTCTCCTGGAAATAATAAAGGGAATTGTATTGAATTCCCTCTATAGTACATTAGTGGTTCAAGGAAATTAAATATAATGTAGCTGTGCCTCATTTATCTAAGAATTCCTTGTCTTTAAAGGATTACAGTGGAGTAAAGGTTAACAAGAAGCTTCCAGAAGCTGCAGCATTGCCTTTTTGGCTGAGTAGTTGGAGCATGTGAGTTCAGGCCAGTGCTTCTGCTCTGTTGGACACGTTTGTGTGCAGTAATACACTGTGGGAGATGGAAACTGAAGTTAGATAATGAGAGTAGAGGAGTGTTTGCAACCACGTTGTAATGGAAGGCTGAGAGGTTGGGTGTTCCAGTGTGTGCTGGAAATGTCCATGTGTGCTGTGGAAGCTATGCACGGGCAAGCCGCAAATGGATTCACAAAACCAGTTCAGACCAACAACACTGATAACAGGGCTTGAAAAATCTTGGCAGTGAGGAGGAGGAAGAGATGTTGCAAAGGATCTGTGCCCTGAGCCTGTCATTGCCAAAGCACTGCTGCAGGAGGGAAGGCAGAGTAAGGGCTTTCATGCTTTTAGCACATCTGCACATTGGAGGTTGTCGGTACCTAGGCACGAGAACGAGCCAACATTCGGGTAAGATTTTAAGTGCAAGTTAGTGCAGACATGCTCAGAGATGTTTTTGTATGGCTGTGTGAAAGACAGGGGCATCACTTCAGCAGCCACTAAGGGAACTAAAAAGTTTACAGTAACATCCCTGTCTTGTACAGCGTTATCCACAGAACCACATCCTATTTGAGTGCTGATTTTGTACAATTAGTTGTCAATTACAAATTCTTTTTACGTGTTGGTTGTTTTCCCCCCTCCCTGTTTCTGCTCTGCAGCAGTAGTGGCACAAAGCTCTGTGTGCCTGCACTTTGGACTGAAAGGGAGAGGCAGAGTGCTTTTAAAGACACAAGATGTTGATTTGTAAGGCTGCTCTGTAAGCAGATTCCCTTGGAAAAGTGGCCACTGATTGATGGAAAGAGCAGGAGCCTCATCAGTTGATCCTGTGTAGAACTACAGCCTGAGCCAGCTGTCTGATAGCAGCAGTTATCAGACGGGAGCCGGCAAACACCCTCTGCATTACCGATGGCAGCTTTAGGACACATAGAAACAAAAGGAATCCTGTCCGTGATGCTTCTGCAGCGTGAGGGCAGTTTCACTAATCGACCATAGACAGCAGAGCTGCAGGGGGGAAAGATCCCTACCACCTCACTAGGTAAACATCCGCTATTAGCGTTCCCCCCTGAGCTTGTCACCATCAGATACCTTTCTGCCTTTTTAGGATGTCTGTGCTTCGAATGTTTAGCTCACTCTTTAAATTTAGGGATGGAAACCAATCCCTTGCTATTCCAGCTGAACAGATTGAAATGAGGAAGCAGGAGGAAGAGTGGGAGTGTTCATGACGGTATTTGTTTACCATCAAAATTGAACTCTATCATGAAAGATTTCTAATGAAAAAAAATTTTAAAAGTTTATTTTCTAACACTTCTCTGTCTCAGCTAAGTTAGAAAACTGTTTTTAATGCCATATTAATATTTGCCAATCAATACTGGGGAAACCAGTTCTGTTCCTTACTACGGTCACCATAGGTAATGCATTTGGCAGAACGAGGGGAAATGGCCTCAAGCTGCACCAGGGGAGGGCTAGGTTGGACATTAGGGAAAATTTCTTTGCTGCAAGAGTGATCAGGGACTGGCATAGGCTGCCCAGGGAGGTGGTGGAGTCCCTACCACTGGAGGGGTTACAGAAACGTGTGGCCATGGCATCTGTGGACATAGTTTAGTGCCTGTGGTGGTGTTGGGTTGAGGACTGCACTGCATGATCTTAGAGGGCATGTTCAACCCAAATGATTCTGTGATTTTCAACTGCCAGAATAAAACCTATGCTTTGGTTTGGCCTCCTATAAGACTTTGAGGCTTTAGTAGGCTGCTTGCTGAGATAAAATGTACGTATATATATATATACACACATATAAATGTAAATATATCTGTACGTATACACAGGAATTGCCCAAGGCACTTTCACACAAGTCACAAATCTACCTTGCTAAGATTTCATCATCCACAGACAGGATGCGGCTACGTGCAGTGAACAAGGGGCTAGGAGAACAAACACCACCAGCATTTGCTTACTTTTAAGGAGCAGAAAGTGTGTGTAAAATGTCACTGGAAGAGAGGAGGTTTCTGCAAAGTGCTTGCCCCAGAAAGCAGAAGGAGAATTGTAGATGAGTGCACTGCTGAGCACTGCAGGAAAAAAAGCTTAGATCAAATTAGAGGAGAGGTGCAAGGCGAAAATTGAGATGTAAATGTAAGCCTGCAACTTTCTCTGCTTGCTGGGAAGTGCCCTTCTGATCCTAGCTGTAGGCTACTTGCTGCTGCGAGAACAACACTCACAGACAGGTGGGAAATCTGGCTACAAAGTGAACCATTCTGGAGAGAAGGAGCTGCTTTGGCTGGGAAAGGGCCTTGCAGTGCTGCTCAAGTTCTTTGTGAGAACATCTCAAGATCTCATTTTAAACCCCTAAAAGTCTGTCTTCAGACATTTCTGCTCAGCAGCATAGTGCTGTGAAGTAAAGCTAATGATTCTTTTTTTAAATGATCAAAGCATCTGCAGCTCTGGGGCTGCTCTGGGCCCTCCTCCCCCCATTCCTCTGGTCATCACCTAGCTCAGCTTTCTTCAGCTTTTCTCAGCTTTTCTCTTGCGAGACAGCAAACTGTCTTTGTCATGCAGTCGCAGCAGCTGTGCCAATAATTCATTTTTATGGAAAGCCACAAAGAGATGTTTGGTTTTCCCACCTTTTTTTTTTTTTTTTTTTT
>VWYK01058105.1:0-11300 GCA_013399775.1 Semnornis frantzii | reverse complement strand
TCTGGAGATTTTTTTTATATTTCTTGAGCTTAAATTGGAAAAAAACATGTCTTGTATGATCTAAATCAAGTAGTGCCCATAATTCTTTTAAGCAAAGAATTGAATGTTATTTCATTTAAACTGTTTCTCCACATTATCTGAAGCCAATATATTCACTATTTCTTAGCTTTTTTTCAACTCTTACACTATACACAGTTCCATTATAGCCTTTGATGTCACTGCTTTGACAACAAGAGCATGCTTTTCTATACGGGTAGCTGCGTAAGATCTCACAGCCATTGTGTAAAATGACACCCTTGACACTGGTGTCCATGGCAGCAAACTGTGCTGGCATAAAAGAGCTTGTGGACATGGGTGTCTCTCTGCATATATATGTAGATAGTACAGCCATTAGACTGATAAATAAGTCAATTACTTAAGAAAAGTTATGTAAAATATGAAGATAACATCCTGCTCATATGCTTATGTTGTCCTCTTGTGGATGTCCATGCAAGCATGGCTTTCTACTTGTATATTGTCATGAATTGAAATACAAGTATGCAGTTGTGAGCTTGAGTTGCTAAATTACAAGATATTGCACTTGCCTAAGATGAAAAATAATCTTTTGCATGACATAGAGTGTGCAGTAAACTATCCTATGAGCTCTACATATGGATTGCTATGATGCTGAGGGCTTTGACTGATTTGTTTATCTAGTAGCATGTGATTGATCTTGAAACCAGTTCAGTCACATATAAATGGTGGTTTCAGAGATTCTCAAAGGTTTTGGTGTGAACAGTAAGATATCACTACTGTGTAACTCGGTGGTGAGAGCAAACACAAAGAAAGATGGATGAATGCTAACAATATTCACCTTCACCACTATGCTATTCTAAAACTGGTGGTGAACTTAGATGATTCTGTTGGTGTGACTAGCTGAAAATGAAGTGGTAAAAATAGGGTTGAACACCCATAGAGGAAGGGTGCCTTGTAGAGAAAGTGGTCCACGCTATCCTACAAGGATCTTACAGAAGACTTACACCCATCCTGCAACAGTCTTCTTGAAGCTGACATGCTGGACTTCCACTCGCTTCAGCATCATTTTCCCAGATATATTGATGGTTGTAGTCTGAGGTCCTAAGTTACTCTGACTGAAATCTACCAAGACTTACAGTCTATCAGTGTTATCACTGTGACACAAGTCTACACTCTGATGAACATTTTATTTTCTACTTTTGTAGCTAACATTTTCCTTTTTAAAAAAATTGAGCCCAACAAAATAATGTCTTTCCAATAAATTTAGTTCTGATTTGGTCAATGTGTACTGCTCAGAAAAAAAAAAAAAAATTATGGTAACAGTACAATAAAGATCTCATGAAGATGTTTTAAAAAGTACTTTTTGTATTCTCTGCTTTATTAAGGTTTACATAATATAGCAATGCAAAGGAAAATAAATGAAGTGTATCAGAGAAAGTCGAGAAAAACTGTTTAAGGTCTTAAAAGCATATAAGATGAAATTATAGAGGACATGTCTAGGAAGTCAAGAAAAGAAAAAGAGAAAAAAATTAACACCGTATTTTCAGGCTTCAGACTCATGATAGTGTAATAATTTAATAGAATTAAATATTAATCAGTAGGTAATTAACAAAAAGGTATCATTGAAAGTGGCTCCATTTTAGAATGTATTTGGCAATCACACTCCTTTATGACCTCCAGTTCATTTACAGAATGTGCTTGCATGAACTACTGAAAAGGTTACAAAGGATCATCCTAAGGTTGACCATTGCTTACCTCAGGTTCTTGCATCTGTTCCTGAAGCATCTAATGTAAAGTATTCATAAAGACAGACCATGAGTTTAAACAAAATCCAGTCGATGTAGTAAATCTTTCAGATTTGGGGTGGTTTGTTTGTTTGTTTTTGTGATTTTTGTATTGTGTTTTACTTTTTCAGAAGAGTTAATTAAAGCTAAATGACACAAGAAATTATTGGCATCATAGTTAATCTTGACAGATTTTGATAAGGCAGCACGCTGAGCTTGCCATATTTTTTCCTCATTCTAGTTCCTCCAGATTTAACCTTAACAAAGTAAGTGGTGACTCAGATTTGAATCAACAGTAGCAGTAGATTTATTGATCTAGTTTGTCAATACCTTTGGACATCTTCTGAAAGACCTCTAATTATCTCAGAAAACAACATCCTTGCAAATGGCAGTTGCATAATTGATTAATTTTCACTCTTTTACCTTGCAGTCTGAAACACAAAGCTAAGGATACTAACTCAGGTGTTCAACCCTTTGAAATAGGTCTTTGAATATGGATTCTTATTTCAGACAACTTCTGAAGCACCAAAAAGTTCCAAAGGCAGAAAAATTTTAAAAAAATTCTTCTTTATCATATAAAGAAGTTAATCTCATAATATTCCCTCAATTAACCAATACATAGTGGTTGAGCTGCACTGCTATACCAAATCATGGGCTTACCACCAGTGGCTTTGGATAAGAGAAAATTTTATTTCCTCCAGTAAATTTTTCTGCACTACACATCTTTTATGAAGCAGGAATAAGTACTGAAGAAAAACAAACGGTTAGTTTGGTCAATAAAATAAAAGATGTTATTCCTTAGATAAGNTGTGAAGTCTCCCTCTCTGGAGATACTCAAATATCTGGATGTGTTCCTGTATGATCTGTTATAGGTGATCCTGCTCTGGCAGGGGGGTTGGACTAGATGAGCTTTCAAGGTCCCTTCCAGCCCCTGACTTTCTGTGATCCTGTGATTCCTTACTAAGAACTTAGGAGTCAATTAAGGCAAAATCAGATTTCAGAACCACGTATGTGTGAAGAAGCTTATGAGAGTTCTGATACTGGAAGAAGTACCAGTTGCTGGGATTCCGTATACATGATAAGGATTATGAGGAGACACTTGTATGTGTCCCCTCATAAAAGAGTACAAAATTCCTGAGGAATTTCAATAGCTTGATTAAGTAAAATGTATTTTTTTTTCTTTCTAGAATTGCATGCAAGGCAGGAATGTTTACACTCAGCACAATGAGCTTCTGACAAGCCAATTAACTGTCTCAATTTCTAATGAGAAAAGGAAATGATCTAGACAGCTTGCAAGACAGTTCAAGAACCTGGGTGGGCTGCAAGATAAGAAACATAGACTTTAATTGGAGATTTCACTGAGATGACAGAGGTTAGATCAAGCCACTGATGACAGAAGAAAGTTGAATTTTCAACTGGTCTTGCCATTAGCAAGTAATTTTTTGTGCTGCTGACATGATAAAAATAGAAAGCAGACAATCAAGAAAAAATATTAAGTATCTATAAGTGATAGAGCAGATTTAGTCTGGTTTTGTGAGTAAATTTGCTAAAATATCACCTATAGTAAAGGTCAAAATGTTGTTTTTTCTTATTTGTTTGTTTGGGTTTTTATGTTTCTTAGGTTGGTTGATTGGTTTGGTTTTAGTTTGGGTGATTTTGTTTGTTTGCTAGATTGTTTCCAATTTACGGAAATTTATTATCATCTTTTAAAAGGTTCACTCTGACTTGGTAAGAGTTACAATGAAAGATAAAAGAATTATGTGATCAAAATCCACTCCTAGCATAGTAGATGCTTTCTGTATCTGTAAAAAAATGACAGGATTCTCTTTATAAAAGTGAGAAAATGGGATGAATGCAATTGTAGAGATTGTGAAATGCCTCTGGTGAAGAAAACGTGGACTCCTCTCTCACATCCTTCAAGAGAAACTCTTATCACCTGACAACAAATTATTCCAGTGTGAGTCACTCTCAAATGCTTCTGTGTTACCTGCCTCACTTTGAATAGGGAGAAAGAATACCTCTATGGAGGGTAGAATGCTCCTAGTTCACAACAAGGTGACAAAACCAGTGTTACAATACTTGGACCAATCCCCAGTTACTTGTAGTGAGCTCAGAGTAACTGCAAACTCTTGAAATGCATTACTGTTAAGCTCAAAAATCCTACGGATACTTCTGAAAAGGCTGCCACAGATTCATGGAGTTACTAATTCTAGCTATGACATTTCTGTGAATAGTGCAGAAATCCTGCTTCCTTTCTTTAATTTTCTGTGCTTTATATAATCAATAATTGTCAAGTTTGGTTTTATGAAAAGTGTATTTTACAGAAAACAACAGGAAATTTTTCACAAAATAAAATTTCATGTGTGAAGGAGAGAGTATGCTTAGTTGATAAGATTTACATCCACTTAGCTATCTTAGAGACAACTTACTAATGAAAAGGTGAGATGTACTCAGTTAATTATGAAAGCAACATATGTGGTTTACCCATTTAATCTCTATTCTTTATAGTTCTGGACATCTCTGTTGTGGGACACACCCAAGTCCCTGCCCCACCGAAGGTTTGAATGGGGTGTGAAACTGTTCTGCTTCCCCCCACCTCTTTCGGTGGTTTGGAATGTGAAGGGAGTAGGTGTCAAGTACCCTACCCCACCCCCGTAGGCTGGAATGGGGGACAGCAAATTGCCCCAGCATATATATATGGCAATGGGACACATTATCTAGGGAGCACCAGAGCACAGGAAGCACTGAAGCGCTAAGGAAGCACTAAGAAAAGGGGCAGAAAGGAGCAGACTTGGAGCAGACTGCTGGAGACTGCTAGCCACGGACTGCCAGTGTCGGTCCAGCCAGTGTCGGACTCGGACCTTGACTTAGACCTGGAGTCGGTCCTTGAGTCGGTCCTTGAGGGGCATCGGCAAGAACAGTGCCGAGAAAGCACAGACTCCGCTCTTGGCCGTCAGATCTTGCCTACCTATTGAAGGGACCTGCCTCTGCGGTAATCGTGGGTTATGTGGAACAGCCTGAGCTCTACCCTGTGCTGCCCCACGATTTGCACTTCAAGGCACTGCCACGAAAGTCTGCCGACAAGGAGCCAAGGGACTATCTGCAAATTCCTACTCCACTGCCGTGAGTAGCACAGAGGCTCCCTAGGGATCCAGGATGCCTTTATTAGTAAGTCTGGCAAAGCTATTTTTTATAGCAAACCTTTCCAAGCTTTCTGATTTTCCTGAATTACTAAATTTCCTGTAATCGTCCTTGTGAAGATTTTCCCGAACGAATTTCTGAACCTGAAACTAACTAATTTTATATAAAGTTGTGGGTGGGGCTTTCTGGAAATAAAATAACTGCATATTTTATAATTTCCTGCCTCGTGAAATCCCACAACTGAGTCAATCTCCCTCTCAGATCACTGGCAAAAAATTACTGTTTTTATATCTATATAGAATCATAAAATTGTTTTGGTTGGAAAAGATGTCTAAGATATTTGGTTCAACCACTACCATTAAATATGTCCACACATTAATTGAACACCTCCATGGACAGTTACTCCACCACCTCCCTGGCAGCCTGTTCTGGTGCCTGAACATTCTTCACATCAAGAATTTTTTTCTAATATCCAACCTATACGTCCTCCGCCACAACTTCAGGTCATTTCTTCTTATCCTATCACCTGATGCCAGAGAGAAGAGACAAACCCCTACCTCACTAAAGCCTCCTTTCAGACAGTTGTCGAGAGCAATGAGGTCTCCCCTCAGCCTCCTTCTCTCCAGACTAAGCAATCCTAGTTCTGTCAACTCTTCCTCATAAGAAAATGCTTCACCAGCTCTCTACCCTTCGCCAGCTTTGTTGTCCTTGTCTGGACACGCTCCAGCAACTCAATGTCTTTCACATAGTAAGAGGCCCAAAACCAAACACACTAGCCGAGCCAAGTACAGGGGCATAACCACTTCCCTAGTCCTGCTGGCCACACTATTCCTGATACAGGCCAGGATGCTGTTGGTCTTCTTGGCCACCCAAGCACACTGTTGGCTCACGTTCAGCCAGCTCTCAAACAACACATCCAGATCTTTTTTTACCAGACAACTTTCCAGCTACTCTGGGGTTAGTGTGACCCAAGTGCAGAACCCAGCAACTGGTTTTATTAAACCTCATACAACTGACCTCAGCCCATGGATCCAGCCCGTCCAGATCCCTTTGCTGATCCTTCCTACTGTCAAGAAGATCAACACTGCCACACAGTTTAGTGGCAGCTGCAAACCTACCAAGGGTGCACTCAATTCCCTCATCCAGATCACTGATAAAGGTACTAGAGAGAGCTGGCCTCAACACTGAGCCTTGCAGAACACCGCTAGTGATTGACCTGCAACTAATGTAACTCCATTCACCACCATGCCTTGAAGCCTGGCCATTCAGCCACCAGCATNTTGGTTGGAAAAGATGTCTAAGATATTTGGTTCAACCACTACCATTAAATATGTCCACACATTAATTGAACACCTCCATGGACAGTTACTCCACCACCTCCCTGGCAGCCTGTTCTGGTGCCTGAACATTCTTCACATCAAGAATTTTTTTCTAATATCCAACCTATACGTCCTCCGCCACAACTTCAGGTCATTTCTTCTTATCCTATCACCTGATGCCAGAGAGAAGAGACAAACCCCTACCTCACTAAAGCCTCCTTTCAGACAGTTGTCGAGAGCAATGAGGTCTCCCCTCAGCCTCCTTCTCTCCAGACTAAGCAATCCTAGTTCTGTCAACTCTTCCTCATAAGAAAATGCTTCACCAGCTCTCTACCCTTCGCCAGCTTTGTTGTCCTTGTCTGGACACGCTCCAGCAACTCAATGTCTTTCACATAGTAAGAGGCCCAAAACCAAACACACTAGCCGAGCCAAGTACAGGGGCATAACCACTTCCCTAGTCCTGCTGGCCACACTATTCCTGATACAGGCCAGGATGCTGTTGGTCTTCTTGGCCACCCAAGCACACTGTTGGCTCACGTTCAGCCAGCTCTCAAACAACACATCCAGATCTTTTTTTACCAGACAACTTTCCAGCTACTCTGGGGTTAGTGTGACCCAAGTGCAGAACCCAGCAACTGGTTTTATTAAACCTCATACAACTGACCTCAGCCCATGGATCCAGCCCATCCAGATCCCTTTGCTGATCCTTCCTACTGTCAAGAAGATCAACACTGCCACACAGTTTAGTGGCAGCTGCAAACCTACCAAGGGTGCACTCAATTCCCTCATCCAGATCACTGATAAAGGTACTAGAGAGAGCTGGCCTCAACACTGAGCCTTGCAGAACACCGCTAGTGATTGACCTGCAACTAATGTAACTCCATTCACCACCATGCCTTGAAGCCTGGCCATTCAGCCACCAGCATAACTGATTTAACTCCATTCACCACCATGGCTATTCAGCCAACAGCATAGTGTTATTATAATTAAAACGTATTCATGCAATGCAAAGGAAAACGTTTTTCACAATGGAATATTTTTCTCAACTGAAATTTTTTTCTTAACATCAACAATTCTTTTAATGTCTTTAAAACAATCCCACTGTATAAAAAAAATAAAAATTAATAGATGTGGATAAGAGACTGTGCCATCTATTTAAAAAAAACCCCAAAATTCCCAAGATAGTTTTTTTGACTTATACTTGGGCTGTGGACCAAGCATGTCAGAAATCTCATCCTTATTGTTTGTGGTGCTCAGTGTGTGAGACTGAGTTGCGTGGGCCTCTAGAAAGGCTGGTGACACACAGCTGAGGCTCACAGTCACCCTCCTCCCTGCCCTGGGCCTGAACTGGGTGGGTGGAGGGGGAGGTGTGGGGCTGGGAGATTCGAGAGGCTTCCCCAGGCCCTTCATCCCATCCCCACTGCCTCATGAGACAGCCCCCAGAGGAACCCAGAGGCCTGCAGAGATGAACCTGAGGGACCCCAGGGCTTACAGACCTGGAATATGGCAGTGGGGGAAGCTCTGAGCAGGACCATAACCAACACAGAACCTGACGCATCTGCTCTCCAGGCAAGATACTGAGGCCTTATCTTCAGTGCTTTTAAACTGCTTTTTCCCTGTAATTGACTCGATTCTCCTGAGTGTTGTCAGGTGCTATCATCCTCCACCTGCTCTTCTTCTTTGGCCTTTATCAGCACAAGGGATGGCATGAGAACACTGCTTTGAACACATTACTGAAGCAGCCATTTTAAAGCCCACAACTGTTGCTTGCTCAAGAAATAGCAACCTTTCTTACAGAAAGAAGTGACAGAAAAAGGTATAAGAATAATAGCCTCATGTCTGGCTGGGCTGAAGCAGCAAAGAGCTTGTGCTGACTTTGTGCTACCCATCAAAGATGTTGCAGCCTGTCTTTTCTGACGTGAAAGGCTTGCTCTCTGAGCGGCCTGGCTGACATGCCTGGGGAGGCTTCTGGCTGGAAGATTTGTAGGGGCCAGACGATGGTCAGGCACTCCAGCTGAGTTCAAACTTGGAAGCGTTGGAAGCATGCATAGAAGGAAAGAAAGAAAAGCACTGACCACCCCAGCATGCTGGTAAGGAAAGAAAACACTAGAGGACTGTTGAAATATTCACAGAGGATTAGCACAAAGTTACTGTGTTTAGCACAGGTGTTTCTGTAGCTGTGAGACATTAGGAAAATTTACAATGTTCAATGACTCACACGTTCTCCCATGTAGTGTGGTAGTTTATTTTACTAGGCTAGAGTATAAAGAGAGGAGGAACACCTGCTGGTATTTTGGTTTTCCTGTAATGTTTAAGCTTTGTGAGCTTTTGTTTAATCTAGGTGTGCCTCATTTTAATTTTCTTTTCTGGATGCATTAAAATAAAACATTTTAACACAATGTTTACAAGGAAACAGATTTTACCAGCCCCATGTAGAAATATTGTTCTCTGTGTCTGTGGAATTGCATGTTATAAGCTACTATAGTTAAGAAAGTTCTGGACCTAGCCCTTAGTGCATCTACAATCTATTTCCTTTTTGTGATCCTATTCAGTGATGATGAGATCCAAAGTGCGGAGAATTGGTTAATGAGTGCTGATGTGGGACCTGTGTTTTTGTCAATTAAACATTAATTAGTATAGCTGAGAAAATGTGGTAGTGTTCTGAATGTGAAGCTGAACTACGCCTGTATTAGCTCAATTTAGCCTCAAAGAAGGAAAAAATTGGGAGGAAGGTAAAGAAAATAATACTAGTATTCTTCCCGCTTTGAGATGGGACAATGATGTGTTGACTACTCCTGGATTTTATATCATATTTCACAGAAAGACTGAGAAGGGATCTGACATAGGCACGATGGAATGGACTTGAGCATTTGAAGCTTTCATGTTCAGCCTTCCAGGAGGAGCTTAGATTTTGAACAGGTTGATTGTGTGCTCTTCCCTGTAGACTGAAAAGAGGAGGATCCATAGATAACCACAGCTGTTAAAATAGATCTAAAAGCATGTCCTTCTGTGGACAGATCTGCGATTTTCCTATTTCTACTGTATCATAAATCAGTAGAATTAGGGTAGCTTAATGATCAAAGATGAAATTTTGGAAGGATTGTGCACCAGTAACTGAGATTAGTTTTTCAAAAAGTCTTTGGCTTTACTTTCAGGTGCCTAGTTAAATGGCTAAATTTTCAAACCAGATCTGTATACCATGTACTGCAGTTCCTTTAAAAATTTTATGAGAAATGTCTGTTCCAATGTCTTGTAAATATGTGTATGGTACAAACCAGTTCTATTGCAAACATATAGTTAAAAAGGCCCTCCAGACTGTTATGAATTTAGCATTGATATCAAATTCTTATTTAGCTTGTTTCTCACAAGAAAAATCTCAGTAAAGCATTATGGACCAAAACTGAAACTCCGTAGAGTAGATGCAGAAACCAACATTGGATAATCTTGTTAAATAAAAGGTGTGGATCCAGATTCTTACCCTCTAAGAAAAATAATTATTAATTTCTACAATGGCAGTAATGATTTTTTTCCCCAAAGCATAGAGGACAGCATACAAGCAACCGAAGGTATTCTCTGTTACTTGGGCTTTTGCTTCTATGTGAAGGAAGGAAAAACAGGTAAAAGAGAAAGAAAAAGAGCGAGCAGCTAGCTTGATGCTGTATTCCAGTGGAATATTCAGAATTGACATTCAAAGGAAAGAAATCAGCCAACAATTCTAGAACCTGTCAAATGAACAATTTGATCTCAAAATCTCTGAACCTCCACAATGTCCTTTTTAACAATAAAACTGTAATTTAGGGGGCCTATTCCAATTGTACCTCAACTTCATATTGGCACTGTTTTCTCTCCTACTTTCCTTGAAAAAAAATCTTTTCGTTATTAAATTACTATTTATGTTTTAGAAGGAACATAATAAAAAATACAGAATTTGATGTGGGTGTGTTGCTGTAGCAACATTATCTTCAGAATTCCCTGCATTGTGTGCTTGAGTTTTTCACTTTTTTCCCTCTGATACACTATATAAAATATACATTGCATGTTTATTTTAAATTCTGTATCTGAAAATAAGTACTTAATGGAGTGGTTCAAAACATAGCACCTTCAAAGAAAGGGAGATGCTTGAAAGAACCTTTATACTTTGCTGTTCTTGGATCGTACCTTCTTGCAAGAATTAGTTTCATTTCAAGGGAGAGTTACCTTTTGTTACATGTTCTGAGATCTGCAAATGGAGGTTCCATTTTAAGAATATTTCATTGAGAACATGTTTAAAACTCACCAAAGTGATGTGGGAACCTGTACTCATTCGAAAATACCTGTCCTGCAGACAAAAATTGTAGTAGCAGATGCCATGCCTGAGTTAATTTCAAAGGGATTACTGTGCAAATGCGGTAGTGCTTTACAGGGGGTAAAGCCTAAACTAGGTAATACACAAGGTGACATCTTAAATTTAACTTGAGGGTTTTTTAGGGGGATCTTTTACTGAACAGCAGTCTTAATTTTAAGTTTTTGAGAACCTAAAACTTATGAGACTTACAGGTCTGATAAGAAAGGTAGTTACAGACTTGCAGAAGTATGCTCCTGATAGGCTCAGGGGTTGCTGTTTGTTTGCTTGGTTTTTTTGCAAGTTAGCCGTTCATGTACTTCCTGTTTCTTCAAATGAAAATGTCTGATTTTGAAATTATTTAACTCTCATTTTCTTGAATCAATTAATTCTCTTGAAGCAGTTAAGGATATTCAGCACCTTATATTAGTAGACTAATGGAAGTTGATTCATTTGCTCTGGATCCATGAAGATCTCAGAGTACTTTGTCTATTGATAGGGCCAGATACCTAGAGGCATTGTTTGTGGTCTCTAAGTGCACAAACCAGAATAGCTTATAAGGGACAGGGAGACCTTTATGTTCAGCTGCATTCCACATATGCTCAGTAATCTTATATGAAAAATGCTTTTTATGGAAAAAATGCAAATGGGAAGAATTTTATCTACTAAGTTTTCTTGGTTTTTTTTACTGGGTCTACAAAGCATGAGGAAAACATAATA
>VWYK01058099.1:0-24876 GCA_013399775.1 Semnornis frantzii | reverse complement strand
CAATGGCCAGGGGGATTTGGAAGACGTGTNGCCAGGGGGATTTGGAAGACGTGTAGAGGAGGAGACTCCACCAACCTCTCTGGGCAGCTTGCTCCAGGGCTCCAGCACCCTTACACCAAACAACCTTCTCCTGTTCAGATGGAACCTCCTGGCTTTCAGTTTGTGCCCATTGCCCTTTGTCCTGTTGCTGGGCACCGCATTCCTGCACCAGGACAGGAGTGGAGGGATGGGTTTGGGATAACAGAGGCTCTGCTCAGGTTTTTGGCTGTTCCTCAGCATCTTCTGCAGAAATCACAGCTTGGCTGGGGAGTTCCCCGTTGGGGTGATGAGAGGATGAGGAGGTCAGGGACCTTGATTCCTTCCAGCACCATTCCCACTGGGAGCAAATGTGCTTCTTCAGATGCATTATTTTCTGGGCTGGGACTTTGCAGGGAAGCCCAGATGAGGTGAGGCTGAAAGAAGAGGACACCAGAGGGCCATCTTGGCTGCGTGTTCCTCTCGGGACTGCAGAGGGCAGTGGCACCCATGAGAAGCACCAGTGGCCCTGGGTGCCGCTGGAGGAGCAGAAGCACCTGGAGCTCCTGACAGGCCGACTGGGAGCCCTGGGGTGCTGCTGGGGGCATCCCAGGTCTCTGCATCCCTTGCTGGGATCTTAGGGTGGGTTGCCTTGCTCTGAGAGGAACCTCACATGATGGTGCTTCAGCAGTGGCTGCCATCTCTCCCAGCCATGAAACTCAAGACAAGACACAAGAGACCATGAAGCTTCCTGCCCTGGTGCAGAGGAGTCAGCAGCCACAGCAGAGACAGCCGTGGCCAAGGGCAGCACTGCTCAAGAGGTGATGTGAGTCAAGTGCACTTGTCCCTCTTGTCTTCTCTCCATTGGCTGGAGAGATTACTCGAGCCAGCTCTGCTGGGAAGGAGTCTCCCAGAGACAGGCTGCAGAGAACCTGCAGAGATGCTCAAACTGCAACCAGGGAAGCCTCGTGGCCATGGGGCCCCCATGCGTGGCCATGGAGTCCCCATAGCCATGCAGTCTCTGTGGCCATGCGTTCCCCATGGCCATGGAGTCCCTGTGGCCATGGAGTCCCCATGCCCATGCAGTCTCTATGGCCATGTGTTACCCATGACCATGTGTTCCCCGTGGCCATGCAGTCCCCATGGCCATGCCTTCCCTGTGGCCATGGAGTCCCCGTGGCCATGCAGTCCCCATGGCCATGCCTTCCCTGTGGCCATGGAGTCCCCGTGGCCATGCAGTCCCCATGGCCATGCATTCCCCGTGGCCATGGAGTCCCCTTGGCCATGCAGTCCCCATGTCCATGCGTTCCCCGTGGCCATGCATTCCCCGTAGCCATGGAGTCCCCATGGCCATGCAGTCCCCGTGGCCATGCAGTCCCCGTGGCCATGCGTTCCCCATGTCCATGCGTTCCCCATGTCCATGCATTTCCCGTGGCCATGCGTTCCCCATGTCCATGCATTTCCTGTGGCCATGCATTTCCCGTGGCCATGCATTCCCTGTGGCCATGGAGTCCCCGTGGCCATGCGTTTCCCATGGCCATGCATTCCCCGTGGCTATGGAGTCCCCGTGGCCATGCAGTCCCTGTGGCCATGCAGTCCCCATGACCATGCAGTCCCCGTGGCCATGCAGTCCCCGTGGCCATGCGATCCCCGTGGCCATGCGATCTCCGTGGCCATGTGATCTCCGTGGCCATGGAGTCCCTGTGGCCGTGTGGTCCCCATGTCCATGGAGTCCCCATGACCATGCAGTCCCCATGGCCTCAGACCCTGAAGACAGCACCATCATTAGTAGTAGACTTGCTAGACTTGGGTTAGTGGTTGGACTTGATGATCTTCAAAGTCTTTTCCAGCCTGATTCTATGATCTGATACTCCAGAGCAGCTCCTTCATCTGCATACAGAGGTTTGAAAGAGGCATTCAGCCAGAGGATACCAACACTTGCTGTTTGTGGGGGACCTGAGCACTCCGAAGATGCTGAGGAGTGCTTGGAGAAGAGCAGTGGCTCAGAGAGGTCTTGGAGGAGCATCTCAGTGCTGAGGGTAGAAAGCTGCTGGTCCTGTCTGAGCTGTTGGGAAGATTTGAATGCACAGAGTTCAGTCTTACCAGCCTGTGATCAGAATCTTGTGCCAGAGCTTTGCCTTTAGCTCTTGGGAGAGCATCTGGTTAGCTGCCAGCCTCTTTGCCCTTTTCTACCCTTCTGCCAGCTCCCAGTTCACAAAGCCTGGGCATGGTTCTGTTTGGTTTCTGCCCATTTTCAATCTTCTGGAAGCCAAAGACAGCCTCCAGCAGCAGCCTTGAGCTGTAGGGTGGGAGCTCCATCTCCTAGCTGTCTTGGCACCCTTGCACAGACGCCACTGGCTTCATCCTCATGTTGAGTTCCTCCCCAGGGCTAGAGGTCCAGTTCAAGTCTATGCTGTGACATCGAAGAGCTTTTGCATTCTCTCTGCAGCATGGCAGGAGAGAAGGGTACAGAAACATGGGGAGGGACTTGCTACGAGGGCTAGCAGTGAACACCTGGACATGGCACTTAGGGACATGGGTTAATGGGCATGGTGCTCTTAGGCTGATAGTTGGGCTTGATGATCTTGAAGGCCTTTTCCAGATGATTCTGTGATAGGACAAAGGGTGATGGCTTTAAGTTGAATGAGGGGATATTTAGGTGGGATATTAGGAAGAAACTCTTCCCTGTGAGGGTGGTGAGACACTGGAACATGTTGCTCAGAGGGGCTGCGGATGCCCTGTCCCCTGGAAGGTTTGACTGGGCTCTGAGCGACCTTCTCTAGTGGAAGATGTCACAGGGGAGCTGGAACAAGATGATCTACAAGGTCCCTTCCAACCCACACCACTCTGTGAGAAGCACAGAAAACAGCTTTGGTTCTGTGCCACCCTGGGGCTCACAGCATGTGGCAGGCAGCTCTGTGGGGCTTCCTTTTCTTCATGAGGTCTGCGGTCACCTTTTCAGCATCTCTGGTAGGTCAGAAGCTTCAGCCTCCTGCCTGCTGTTTGGTACAGCTTGCTCTTGAGCTGACACCCATCCCACCGTTTCCTGTCTCATCTCGAGCCTCACTTATTGCTGCGCAGCAGCCGTGGACCTCTGCCAAGCAGCTCCATACTGCAGGAAGCTCAGCTGCAAGGGCTTCAGAAAAGAGACATCGCTCCTGAACCTGCTCCAGGCCTTTGCTCTCGGGGTGCTGGAGCCCTGCAGCAGGCTGCCCACACAGGCTGCAGAGTCTCCTTCTCTGCAGAGACTCCAATCCCACCTGGACACTGTGCTGCTGGGCAAGCTGCTGTGGGCACCCTGCTTTAGCAGGGGGGTTGGACCGGATGGTCTCCAGAGGTCCCTTCCAACTCCTGCTGTGCTGGGACTGTGTGAAATTACTGGGTGCTAAATGCAGGCAGAGCTCTGCCAGAGGGAGACAGGAGGAGATCTGGAAGGGAGTTGATTTACAGAAGAGGGTGAGGAGGAGTGGATTTGATTGCAGAAGGAACACCAAGTGCTGTATGCCCTCACTGGCACGGTGGGGGTGAGGAAGGGAAGAGAAGGTTCTGCCCCTGCCTAGCTCAGACGTGCTCATTGTGCTTTTGTCACCCTCCACTTTATCTGCCATGCCAGGTCCTCACTGCCAAGGCTGTGGTTTGCAGAGGTCCACCAGAGCAGAGCTGATGCTTGCCCTACCCCTGTAGGATCTCCCTCTGCCATATGGAAGATGCTCAGAGGGCTGCAGCAGCTCTGCTATAAGGACAGGTTGAGAGAGTTGGGGCTCTGCAGCCTGGAGAAGAGAAGGCTTCCAGGAGAGCTTGGAGTGGCTTTGCAGGATCTGAAGGGGGCTACAGGAAGGCTGGAGAGGGTCTATTGACAAGATCTTGCAATGACAGGACAAGGGGCAATGAGTTTGAAGTGGCAGAGGGGAGATTGAAAGTGGATGTTAGGAGGAAGTTGTTTGCAGTGAGGGTGGTGAGACACTGGCACAGGTTGCCCAGGGAGGTTGTGGCTGCTGCCTCCCTGGAGGTGTTCAAGGCCAGGTTGGAGGAGGCTTTGAGTGACCTGTGCTAGTGGGAGGTGTCCCTGCCTATGGCAAGGGGTTGGAACTAGATGATCCTTGAGGTCCCTTCCAACCTTACTATTCTATGATTCTATGATCTTCCTGCTAGGTTGGTATCTGAAGCCAGGCAGAGGAAGGTCTATTTGCATAGACAAGATCCCTTTACACTCCATCAGGATAAGGAGCTCCTGCAACTGCCAGTTCGTGTTGTGCTGCATGCAGGTCACATCCTGAGCACACGAAATGGCCCTGCTGAGAAGTCTGCCCACCCTCACCAAGTCATCACTGCATGCTCTGCTCCTCCTCCAGCCACTCTTGTGCAGCTGTGGAGGGAGGTCTGCCTTTCCATAGGGACATCCTCAGCATGGCACAGGCAGAGCTGATTTGCTCTAAGAATATTTTCCACATGCAATGTCCCTTTAAGCAACATCTGCTGCTCACTTGAAGAGCCCAAATAGATCTCTCCCAGCTGAGACTGTCCCTGGAGAAAGGAGAACCCCTCAGGTGACTTTATGGATGACAGAATGACAAGGGCTGGAAGGTACCTCTGGAGCCCATTTTGCCCAGCAGATTCACCTAGAGCAGGTTGCACAGGATGGTGTCTAGGTGGGCTTTGGATGACTCCAGAGATGGAGACTCCACCACCTCTCAGGGCAGCCTGTTGCAGTGCTCCTAGTGGTTGGCATTGAGCAGTCCCAGGGCATCCTCTCCTCCCTCCTTTAGCTCTACCAGCTGTTGAGAGGAGAGTCACCTGCTGCTGTGGTTTCAGGGTGAGAGGCTCTCCTTTAAGGTGAACCCTACTCAAGGAGCTTTTACAGCAATTACACCACTTGAGTGGTGGTGATGTGGTTCACAGTTAATTCACCGGTGATTAAGCTGAATAAAGCTTGCTTGCTCGCTCACCTTTCCAAGCACCTCTCTTCCCATCAGCAAATCAGAGTGACTCAAGGGCTGCAGAACCAGTTCTGCCACTCTTACTGGAAAGGGATCATCTTCTGATGCGAGAATCTCATAAGGCAGCATGGAGTGACTTGCAGGTGTCTGTGTGGCATAGATGGGACTCAGCAGCTTGGTCTGCTCTCGACTCTGCAGACTTGAACTTTGACTTTCCCACTGGCGGAAGGTTTTTCCTCATCATGGTGGTGATGAAGGTTCTTTTCCTTTCAAAGAGTTGCCAAGGCCTGGACCAGATTGCCCAGAGCAGTGGTGGAGTCCCCATCCTTGGAGGGATTGAAAAGAGATGGAGATGTGGTGCTGAGGGAGGTGGGTTAGTGGTGGGTTAGCAGCTGGGCTTGCTGGGCTTAGAGGTTTTTTCCAACCAAAAGGAGGCTGTGACTCTGTGGTTCTAAGGTGCAGAATGGGGAAAACCAGGGGTGTCAAATTTTAAGCCTCTACTTTCTTTCCTCTGGGTTTCCCATAAGAGTTGTGGTCTTCTGTCTACCTAAAGCACTTACCCACAGAGTCACCTCCCCACCTGGCTGGGTGCAGCCTTCCCACGAGCTTCAGAAGTGGCAGCAGCATTCCCTGCTGGCCAGTGTGGCTGGGAGCCTTGGAAAGGAAAGATGGAATAGGTCCTGGAGCTCACTCTGCCCCAGTGTTGCTGAGCCTTGATGCTGGGGCACTGCCCAGGCTGCGTGGTCCTGCCAGCCACCAGTGTGTGGACTTGCACATCCTGCTCATTACCCTCATGTTGTTAGAGAGGCTGATGGGAGGCTCTGAACAGGTCTGGCATTGCTTTCTGGAAGCAGGGAATTGATTTTAATGTGACTCTTCTTTAACAGACTCTTCTCAGTGCTGCCCACTGACAGGACAAGGGGCAGTGAGCATAAACTTGAACATAAACAGTTCCACCTAAACATGTGGAAGAACTTCTGTATCTGGAGGGTGCTGGAGCCCTGGAGCAGGCTGCCCAGAGAGGTGGTGGAGTTTTCTGGAGACTTTCAGGGCCCACCTGAATGTGTTCCTCTGTGAGCTGCACTAGTTGGTCCTGCTTTGGCAAGGGGGTTGGGCTTGATCTCCAGAGGTCCCTTCCAACCCCTGCCATTCTATGATTGTGTGTGTGATGGCAGTGTGCCTGGAGTGCTTTGACTGCAGCCAGACTTGCCTGGCTGGACCAAAACCTGGTGAGATGCTGCTGGAATGTGTGGCCAGAGGAGCCTGAGTCCAGCTGCCAGCAGGTCATGCAGAGGGAAAGAGGCACCTGCTGCCAGCTCTCCACAGCAGCTCACCTACAGTTGTGATGTTTACATGTAGCAGGAGCTGTGAAGCAGCTGCTGTGTGAAGGACAACCACATCATTTCACTGGGGAGAGGACACTGCAGCTCTGAAAGCTGAATTTAACTTCAAGCTGGAGAAACCAGAGGAGGTTTGAGTAGGGTATTGGGAAAAACTTCTCTACTGAAAGAAAGTGGGTCAAGGGAGGTGGTGGAGTCCCCATTCCTGGAGGGGTTTCAGAGCCATGCAGATGTGGTGCTGTGGGCATGTTGGTGTGGAGCTGGCGGTTGGATTTGATGATCTTAGAGGTCTTTTCCAACCATAACGATCCTGTGATCCTATAAAATCTGACTTCTACCAGCCCCCACTGCTCCTAGCCAGGTAGGCTTCTGGATGTGGTGTTAATGATTCCCAGAGGGCAATAAAAGATAAAGGCTCCCAGACAGCTGGGCAGTGGAAAGGTCCTGCTGCCGTCCTGGGGTCACCAACCCCCTCACATCTCCAGCATGGCACCCTGCCTGCAGCTGTGCCACACAGCAGCCCTCTGCCCAGCACCCTGCTCACCTGCTTCTCATGCACATCCACAGGCTGCTATTGGCCACCTGCATCTGGTTTCCTCCATACACTCTGTGGTGGCTCAAATCCTTCCTTGATGGTGATGTACAAGGCAATGTGGTGGGGGTGCAGCAAGCTGCTGGGAGGGTAGTGATGATGGAGGTGGCTGGGATTGATGGAGCTGAAATGATCTTCATTGGCACTTAGTGCCATGGTCTAGTCGATTGGGTAGGGCTGGGTTGTAGTTTGGACTGGTTGAGCTTGGAGGTCTCTTCTATGGTTGATTCTATGATCTGTGATTGAAAGCAGCCCTGAGGAGAGCAACTTGGCTTTCATGGGCAATTTGCAGGAACAACAAACATCCTCATCATTATCATCACCATCCTCAGCTGTTCTGCTTGAGTCCTCCTGCGGCTGGATGATGTTCTTGGGCAGCTGCTGTGTGAAGGGCAACCAAATCATTTCACTGGGGAGAGGACACTGCAAGTCTGAAAGCGGGATTTAGCTTTGAGCTGGAGAAACCAGAGAAGGTTTTAATTTGGATATAAGGAAAAACTTCTTCACTGCAAGAAAGTCTCCCTCTCTGGAGATGTTCAAGACCTGCCTGGATCCATGCCTGTGTGATCCTGTTCTGGCAGGGGGATTGGACTAGATGATCTTTTCAGATCCTTTCCGACTCCTAGCTTTCTATGATTCTGTGATTTCCTGCTTATTGCTCTTTTTAGTTTGCAGCAGGTAAGCCTGCAGTTCCTCAGAGAGCCAAGAGGCAAGCGATGGAAGGTCTGCTAGCTGGAGCTCAAAGATGTTTCAGAGGAGCCTGGATAAGGTGGAGGAGTGAGCCCATGTGAACCTCATGTGATCAACAAGGCCAAGGGCAATGTCCTGCACCTGGGTCAGGTCAACCCCTGATATTAACATAGACTGGGGGGGATGAAAGGCTGGAGAGCAGCCCTGTGGACAAGGGTTGCAAAGCTGGACATGAGATAGCACTGAGTGCTGCCAGCCCAGAGCCAGCCTGTCCTGGGCTGATCCCCAGCAGCAGGGGCAGGGAGTGGATTCTGCCCCTCTGCTCTGCTCTGCTCTGCTCAGAACCCCCCTGCAGCGCTGGGGCAGCTCTGGAGTCCTCAGCACAGCACAGACCTGTTGGAGCAGGGCCAGAGGAGGGCACAGCAATGCTGGCAGGGTTGGAAGGGCTCTGCTGTGAGACCAGGCTGGCAGAGCTGGGGGTGTTCATCCTGGGGAAGAGAAGGCTCCAGAGAGACTTTCTGGTGGCCTTTCAGTGCTTATGGGGCTGATCAGAAAGCTGGGGACAGAGTTTTGAGCAGGACCTGTTGTGCCAGGACAAGGGGTGATGGTTTGGACCGAAAGAGGGAGATTTGGAGGGAAAGGGAAATGTTTCCTATTGTAGGTAGCAAGAANATGATCTTTTCAGATCCTTTCCGACTCCTAGCTTTCTATGATTCTGTGATTTCCTGCTTATTGCTCTTTTTAGTTTGCAGCAGGTAAGCCTGCAGTTCCTCAGAGAGCCAAGAGGCAAGCGATGGAAGGTCTGCTAGCTGGAGCTCAAAGATGTTTCAGAGGAGCCTGGATAAGGTGGAGGAGTGAGCCCATGTGAACCTCATGTGATCAACAAGGCCAAGGGCAATGTCCTGCACCTGGGTCAGGTCAACCCCTGATATTAACATAGACTGGGGGGGATGAAAGGCTGGAGAGCAGCCCTGTGGACAAGGGTTGCAAAGCTGGACATGAGATAGCACTGAGTGCTGCCAGCCCAGAGCCAGCCTGTCCTGGGCTGATCCCCAGCAGCAGGGGCAGGGAGTGGATTCTGCCCCTCTGCTCTGCTCTGCTCTGCTCAGAACCCCCCTGCAGCGCTGGGGCAGCTCTGGAGTCCTCAGCACAGCACAGACCTGTTGGAGCAGGGCCAGAGGAGGGCACAGCAATGCTGGCAGGGTTGGAAGGGCTCTGCTGTGAGACCAGGCTGGCAGAGCTGGGGGTGTTCATCCTGGGGAAGAGAAGGCTCCAGAGAGACTTTCTGGTGGCCTTTCAGTGCTTATGGGGCTGATCAGAAAGCTGGGGACAGAGTTTTGAGCAGGACCTGTTGTGCCAGGACAAGGGGTGATGGTTTGGACCGAAAGAGGGAGATTTGGAGGGAAAGGGAAATGTTTCCTATTGTAGGTAGCAAGAACCTGTGCCAGGCTGCCCAGAGAGGTGGGAGATGCCTCATCCCTGGAACCATTGCAGATCAGGTTGTCTGGGGCTGTGAGCAACCTGCTCTAGTTGCAGATGTCCCTGCTGACTGCAGAGGGTTGGACTGGATGAGCTTTAAAGGTCCCTTTCAACCCAGGACATCCTTTGGTTGTACAATCTGATACCCCTCATAACAGACACTACATAAAAGAATTCAGGCAGGCATCTTAACTCCACATGCATTACCTGCATCAAAGTCCTTCGTGAGCCTTTCAGGAGGAGGGCAATACCACCTCTACTCCCCATCAGGAGCTCCAGCAGAGGACAAAGCATCTCCCCCAGCCCTGGTTATGCCCTGGGTAGCACAGCGATGGCTACTTCCACTGAGACAGCTGAACTAAGCAGTGGAGAACCCAACAAGTGTTGGTGCTGAGATAGTGCAGCAGAGATTAGATAGAGGACAAGGATTGTCTTATCCACTCAACCCTTGGAGTTCAGCCCTCAGGAGAAGCCAGAGCAGGTGCACAGGACTAGGACCATAAGTCAGGGACAGTGCTGCTTGATTTTGCCACGTCACTGCTGTGTACTGATTTTTACCTCCTGATACCGCCACTGTGGTCAGGCATTAGAATAGGTCACCCAGGGAAGTGGTGGAGTCCCCATCCATGGAGGTGTTCAAGAAAGGAGTGAGCATGACACTTGGGGATGTGCTTTAATGGCCATGGTGGTGTTGGGTTGATGATTGAACTCTGATTTTAGAGGTCTTCTCCAACCAGTCCTATGAGTCTGTATTTTTGCTTCCTTTCAGGAAAACCAAAAGCCTCTTTGAGGGGGTCGGCAAGCACAGCAGTGACTGTTCCACAATGAAAGTGTCTTTTCTGACACCACACACAGCACTACATGAAGGAGCTGCCACTTCCCGTGCCACTGTTGCATCATCTTCCTCCCAAGACCTGCTGTGGTTAATGGAAGCATTGTTGAGACAGCAATAGCAAGCATAAATATGGGAGGTCCCTCAGCTCATGAAGGTGCTCAGGAGGAGCTGTCTCCAGAAGAGCTTTATCTCAGGTGTACAGTGCAAATACCAGGAGCTGGTGCCATGCACAACGTGCTGCAGGCACAGGTAGCAGAGCGCCAGGTGCTGGGCTTATGGCATGAGCTGGACAAACCACAAGACCTGCTTCAGGGCATGTTCCTGCAGATCCATCTGGGTTATTTGGAGGAGAGTCAACAGATTATCATCTAAATGGACTTCCTGGGGGCAATAAACTCTCTGGTACCTCCATGGTCTTCTGCAGAGTACTTAGGGTTGGACTACCCCTCCATGATCTTCTGCAGAGTGCTCAGGGTGGGACGACCCCTCCATGGTCTTCTGCAAAGTGCTCAAGGTGGGACTACCCCTCCATGGTCTTCTGCAGAGTGCACAGGGTGGGACTATCCCTCCCTGCTCCTCTACAGAGCTCAGGGTGGAATTGTCCTGCAGCTCTGCCGAGTGTGGGTCTAGGAGCAGAAGATTATCTTTGACCAAGTTGCCCTCCCTGCAGCAGCTTCAGCTGCAGTCGTATTTCCTGGTGTGAGCCATGCAAGCTCACCTCAGGAAGGAGCAGCCACCTCTGCCTGCTGCCAAGGTCTAGTGTGCCACAAACACTTCACCTGGAATCTCTCCTCCGCCCACTCTCTCCACCTCAGACCTCCTGCCAGCCCCAGGCATTCCTCTCCAGCTGATCTGCACGGTGGCACGGTGGAGTTAGGTTGGCAGAGGAGGAGAGGACCGACACTTGCACATTGCCCAAGAAGTCATGGCGCAATCTCCGGGTGCCACTTTCCCTTCCATCCACACCCTGAGGTGTCCCAGCCAAGCTGCTGAGCCTCATCAGGTTGAAATCCAGTTTGCTTTCTGTGTGTCAAGCACAGTCTGGAATGATCAGCTGAGGCAGGTTTGCCTGTGTCAACACCACCATCTGCAAGTTGACTTCCTCGTTCAGAGCGGAACTGCCCGCACACTGCGGCGTCCATCCCTCGCCTGCGCGGGGAGCGGCTGCCCTTGGCTGCTCTGCTCAGGTGCTGCTGCCCCAGGTGAGTGCCTCAGCTGGCCAATGGCAGGGTTTTGTTTGCAGGTTTGAGCAATGAGCCATCTCTTCTCTTTCAACTCCATTCCTTCCTCCTTGGGTGTAGCCCAAAGGAGATGGAGAGGAGCTTTGCCAGCCGACTTCTGCAGCATGGCAGCTTACCCTGTAGCTTCCTCCAGTGGCACCACAAACTTTCCAGCTTTCCTTTCTTCTTTTGAGACAAAAGCATTCCCTAAGTTCTTTTCCTCCTCTTAAGTGAATTCTTACAGTGCTCGATGCTCAGCCCATTCAAAATGAAGTTTTGAGTTCCACCCTGGATTGAGCATTCTGCTGCAGCACAACCAGGGCTGTGACCTCGGCTGTGGGGATGAAGTCATGGGCTTGGGTTATGTTTGGTATGTTGGAGAAGAATGGAGGGTGCTGTCTCCTGGCCAGTGTAAACAGAGACAGTTCTAGGGGGGTAGAGCTAAGGAAAAATAGAGATACATCCACTTACTGAATTGCATCTTCCCCTTGAATTTATCTTGTGTCTCCTCCTTTGTTTAGAACCAAGCAGGGTGATTGCCCAGAAGAAGGGGCCAGGCTCTTTTCAGTGGTGGCCTATGATAGGGTAAGGGGCAAGGGATACAAACTGGGACACATGAGGAGAAACCTCTTTGGCCTGATGGAGCCCTGCAGCAGGCTGCCCAGAGAGGTTGTGGAGTCTCCCTCTCTGGAGAGGTTCCAAACCCACCCGGATGTGTTCCTGTGTGACCTGTTTTAGGAGATCCTGCTATGGCAGTGTGGGGCTGGACTCAGTGATCTGCTGAGGTCCCTTTGAACCCCTATGATTCTGTGGAGAGCTGTGTGAGCATTCACTAATGTGACTTTCCTCTGTTGTAGTCAACAGACCTGCTGGGTGATGACTGTTCTCTTGCCTTGTATGATGGGAAGAAGAAAAAAAATGAACCTTGGTGGCCAATATCATTTTTCTGTGGCAGTGATGCAAGTGGAGCATGGATGAGCCTTGGGTTGGAGTCATCTCTGTGGCTGCTCCTTGCTGTGTGCTTGTGGGTTTCCAGCTCTTGGGACTCCTTCAGGTCAAGGCAGAAATCACAGAATCACACAATGGCAGAGGTTGAAAGGGACCTCTGGAGATCATCCAGTCCAACCCCTTGCCAAGGACACCTAGAGAAGGTCACACAGAAACATGTCCAGGTGGGTTTGGAATGTCTCCAGAGATGGAGACTCCACCACTTCTCTGGGCAGCCTGCTCCAGGGCTCTGTCACCCTTTAAAGAAGTTCCTCCTCAGGTGAAACTTCTTATCTTCCACTTTGTTACCCCTTGTCCTGTCACTGGGCACCACTGAAAAGAGGCTGGTCTCAATCTCCTAACACCCACCCTTTAAGTAAGGCATTCAGCGTTGCCCTGACCCCCTTCTCCCTATGCTCTACTTCCCATTAGAGGGAATTTGGTGATCTTAGAGGTCTTTTCCAACCTCAATGACTCTATGATTTGAGCTGGGCTGGAGCATCCATGTCCCCATCTGAACAGAGGCAGCTGGAGAAGCAGAGCCAGGTGTGCCAGACCACCTCATAAATGCACTCATCTGGAGGGCTGCCTGGGTCTGCAGACCTCACAGCCACGTTTTGACCATGTGCATGCCCCAGGATGGGGTTTTGCCTTCCCAATGTGCTGTGTGGCCCCACCATGGGAGCCAGGTTGGTGTGGGCTGGGCGCTGGGGTTGGTGGTGCTGGGCTGGGCAGTTTCAGGCTATTTGGAGCCTGAGGAAGGTGAACCCCGGAAGATGTCTGTGTCATGGCCTTGAGCAGGAAGGATCAGAGCTTTCAAGTGAGGTTGCTTTTTTTTTAGACTGTTAGGGCTTGTAATGTGGACATGTTTGGTTTGGGCACGTGTTTGTGAACATGTCTGGTTTCCTCTCGGCGCTGCTCTTTCTGAGAACTGACTTGGCTGCAGTGGCCACAGCTGGGTTAGCAGAAGCTTGTGGTGGTGGGAAGATCTTGAAGGTGACACCTTGGTAGGGAAAGGGAGGAAAAATGAGGAGAAAAAGGAGGAGAAAAAAGAGAGAGGAGAGGAGAAGGGAGGAGGAGAGGAGAGGAGGAGAAGGGAGGAGAGGAGGAAAGGAGAATGGAGGAGAGAAGGGAGGAGAGGAGAACAGAGAGGAGAAGGGAGGAGAGTGGAGGGGAGGAGAGGAGAAGGGGGCAAAAAAAAGGAAGAAAAATAAATGGGGGGGAAATGAGGATAAAGCAGTGTGTTTCTGTGTTGGCTTTAATGCTGGCTTGAAGCTAGTCAGTAAATACGGGTGCAAAACTGGACAGGAGCCAGCACTGAGTGCTGCCAGCCCAGCCCCAGCCGTGTCCTGGGCTGATCCCCAGCAGTGTGGGCAGCAGGGGCAGGGAGGGGATTCTGCCCCTCTGCTCTGCTCTGCTCAGACCCCCCCTGCAGTGCTGGGGCAGCTCTGGAGTCCTCAGCACAGCACAGACCTGTTGGAGCAGGGCCAGAGGAGGGCACAGCAATGCTGGCAGGGCTGGAAGGGCTCTGCTGTGAGACCAGGCTGGCAGAGCTGGGGGTGTTCATCCTGGAGAAGAGAAGGCTCCAGGGAGAACTTCTGGTGGCCTTTCAGTGCTTCAGGGGCTGATCAAAAAGCTGGGGATGGACATTTTAGCAGGACCTGTTGTGCCAACACAAGGGGTAATGGTTAGATATTAGAAAGAAATGTTTTTCAGTGAGGGTGGCAAGACTCTGTGCCAGGTTACCCAGAGAGGTGGGAGCTGCCCATCCCCTTGTCCTACAGCATCTACAAATCCCCCCTGCTCTGAAGGGCACTGGGGAGCCAGCTGGGCATCAGCACAGCAGCCTCTGGATCTCAGATGGGGTCTGGCAGGTCACAGCCCTCCACAAATCACAGAATCTCAGTAGCAGAGAGGATTGAAAGGGATTTGGAATCTCCCCAGAGGAGACTCCACAGCCTCTCTGGGCAACCTGCTGCAGGGCTCCATCATTCCTCTTCCTAAATGAATCCTCTCCAGCATAAGGAGTTGCTACTAAGGATATCATTGATCTGATTGCCACTGGGTGACACATCTGGCTGGTGCTCTGGCTTCACAGTTGTGCCTCAGCCATTATTTCCCCGACTTATTTATATCCTTCAGTTTCATTTGTGTCTTCCTGCTTTCAACCCTTTCAGCTCTCCTGTGGAGCATCTTTTCCTGCCTCAGACTGCAGTGACAGGAAGAGGTGGCCCAAGTCACTCTGATTTCTAGACAGTGATGGGGACCTAAGGCCTTCCCATTAGGTACATCTGCTACATTTATATCATAATGAATTGGAATCATAGAATCATTAAGGCTGGGAAAGGCCTCTGAGACCATTGAGTCCAATCATCAACCCAACACCACCATGGCCGCTCAATCATGTCCCTATGTGCCATGGCCACAGGTTTCTTGGACACCCCCAGGGATGGGAACTCCACTGCTCCCCTGGGCAGCCTGTGCCAATCCCTGACCACTCTGGCAGCAAAAAAGTTGTTCCTAATCTCCAACCTAAACTTCCTCTGGTGAAACTTGAGCAATGAAAAGAAATATTCACGTGGGACACTTTCCAAGGTACTTAGCTGTAGCTTTTTGCTTCCTCTCATCCATTCCCAGGGCACTTCCCTCCCTGCTTTGGTCCTTATCTTCACAGAACCATAGAATGTTTCCAGTTGGGAGGAATCTTACAGCTCCTTCAGTTCCAACCTCCCTGCCATGGGCAGGGACATCTTCCACCAGATCAGCTTGCTCAGGACCTTGTCCAACCTCTGCTGTTGCCCTCAGAGGAACTCTGCAGCCCACACTCAGGTTGCACCTTGGTGCTTCCCACTGCAATGAGCCACTCACAACCCTTTGTGGTTTCATATCTTGGACCCTTCCCAACCTCTCCAGTTGCCCCCTAAGCATTCAGCAAGTGGTTTAATATGCATCTGCAGGAGGAGAGGAAAAAGGTCAGGATTCCTGGTTTGCAGATGGTGAAGGCACAGAACAGAGAGGAAAGGCAAATAGTGGCAGGTTTCCTGAGCTTAATCTGCTGCTTAAAGTGTTGCTTCATGCTTCCTGTTGATGCAGAGCAGTTGATAATCTTCACCATGTTGTTGATTCACATGGTTTGGGTGAAGTAAATTGTGGGAGCTCCTTAGCTGCAGAGTCAGGCAGCCTAGATGTGTCCCCACCCTTGGTTTTTCTTGGTCGATTTCATTTAATTGCTGGAGTGGCTCAAGGCTTGATTAAGGTGCTCGTTAGATAGGCAGCAGTTCTGAGCCGGAGCAGGACTCCTGCAGCAAGCCTCAGACAATGCTGCTCAATGCTCAGCAAGAGCTCAATGCTGGGGGACAAGAGGCTGGGGCCAGACTCTTGTCCATGGTGCCTAGGGACAGGACAAGGGGTACTGGGCACAAACTTGAACCCAGCAGGTTCCGTCTGAAAAGGAGGAGAAACCTCTTTGGCGTGAGGATGCTGCAGCCCTGGAGCAGGCTGCCCAGAGAGGTTGTGGAGTCTTCTTCTCTTGAGAGCTTCCAACTGCCCCCCAGCCAATATGATCCTGGGCAAGCTGCTGTAGGTGCCCTGCTTTAACTGGAGGGTTGGACTGGATGCTCTCCAGAGCTTGAGGGAAGTTCCCTTCTCCCTGTTCTCTGTCCTAGTGATGCCACAGATGGAGTATTTTGTCCAGGTTTGGCCTGCCCAGATCAAGACAGACAAGGAACTGCTGGAGAGAGTTCAGTGGAGGCTACAAAGATGCTGAGGGGCCTGGAGCAGCTCTGTGAGGAGGAAAGGCTGAGAGCCCTGGGGCTGAGAGCCTGCAGAGGAGCAGCCCCAAAAGAGATCTGATCAGTGCTCAGTAAGAGCTGAAGAGTGGGAGCAAGAGGATGGGGCCAGACTCTTCTCAGTGGAGACAGGACAAGGGGCACTGGGCACAAACTGGAAGCCAGGAGGTTCCATCTGAACAGGAGGAGAAGATTCTTTGGTGTGAGGGTGCTGGAACCCTGGAGCAGGCTGCTCAGAGAGGCTGTGGAGTCTCCTTCTGGGGAGAGGTTCCAAACCTGCCTGGACATTGCCAACCAGACACTGATCCTTTGAAGCACTTCTTGCTTTTCTCCTGTCCTGCAGAGCAGAGCTGATGCCCTCTGCTCGTGGGATGTCTGCCAGAACTGTTGGGCAATGGCTTTAGCTCATGCTGCTCAACATCTGCAGCCTAACAAGACCTCAGGAACGGTGATTGCTGTTGAGAAACGCTGCCAGGAGCAGTTTGGAGACCTTTAGGCAGGAGGCGGTTGGGTTTCCTCCAAACGAAGAAAGTCCATCTGGGGAAGGCTCTTGGGAGAAGGTGGCACCGAGCAGGTTGGCAGCAGACACATTTCTGGTTGAAACCAAAAGAAACTGAAAATATGAGTCAAGAGTTTAAGTGTTGATCACTCCTTGGGCTGACTCAGCCCTCTCAGGGCTGTCACAGCTGCTGCTGCTGCTGCCAGCCCCTCTTGCAGCCTTGCCCTGACTTTGCACTTGTTGGTGAGTGCTGCCAGGGGACAGCAGCACTTCACCCGGGAGCCTGAGGGCACAAAATTCAATTATGCAACTGAATATTGAGACTGAGCCACCCGGAGCTGGAAGGAGATGGTCAGGGAGTGCCAAAGCTGTGCCCAGTGCACCTCTTGGGAAGCTGGAAATGCCCCAGGACTGTGAGCAAGTTTCCAGCTACCAAGTGCTCCAAGGTTCCAAAGAGACCTTATTGCCACCTTTCAGTACTTAAAGGAACTGACCTGACAGGTGGACACAGACCTTTTAGCAGGGCTGCTTGTGACAGCACAAGGGGTAGTGGTTTGAACTGGATAGGTTTTAGGGATGTCTCTGCTGACTGCAAGGGGGTTGGACTAGATGACCTTTAGAGGTCCCTTCCGACCCAATGTGCTTGGTGATTGCATCAGCAAGAGCATGGCCAGCAGGGCTGGAGCAGTGACCATGCAGAGGAGGCAATGAGGCTGGGGAAGAGTCTGGAGAACAGGGCTGTGAGAAGCAGCTGAGGGGCCTGGGGGTGTTCAGCCTGGAGAAAAGGAGGCTGAGGGGAGACCTTCTGACTTTCTCCAACTCCCTGAAAGGCGAATGGAGCCAAGTGGGAGTCTGTCCTTTCTCCTAAGTAGTGAGTGACAGGATGAGAGGAACGACCTCAAGCTGCACCAGGGGAGGTTTAGGTTGGACATGAGGATCAATTTCTTCCCCAAAAGGGTTGTCAAGGGCTGGAAGAGTTTGCCCAAAACAGTGGTGGAGTCCTCATCCCTGGAGGGTTTTCAAAGCTGTGTAGATGTAATGCTGGGGGCATGGTTTGGTGGTGACCTGGCAGTGCTGGGCTAGAGGTTGGACTTAGTGATCTCACAGATCTCTTCTCAAGAGGATTCTCTGCCGCTGCAAACTGGCAGGAGTAAGCACAAGACCTGCACTCGATGTGCACCCGAGGCTGTGGGGCGGAGCTTGGGAAGCAGAGGGTTTGGGTCTGGGGTCTGCAGGGCTGTCAGCATGAGAAGCTTTCTGTGCTCAGCAGGATGTTGTCAGCCTGTGTCCGGAGTGTGTCTGCTCACCGCTTCTGCACCAGCACCCTGCCAGGGCCAGTTCCTCTGCCTTCAACCAGGGCAAGAGCTCAGAGCTTTGGCACACGCCAGCTGCTGGGTGAGGTTCCCAGCAGGACAGGGAGCCCAACGCTAGATCAAGAGCAGGAAGGAAAATAGCCTTGCCTTCAGTCCCTGCAGCAGGCAGCTGCCTGGGAAGCGCCTTCCCTTGGGGCTCCCTTTGAGCTCTGAAAGGGCTGAGCCTGCTCCACAGAGATAGTTTTGATGGGCTCTTAATAAATAAATTGGGGTTTTCCCCTCCCAGTCTGCTCCACCCACCCGGGGAGCTGGCACAGTTCATCAGAACTGCAGTGACTGGGGCGGGCAGATAGGCACGGTGCCAAGGCAAGATGCCTTTTGGTTGACCTAGGAAGGGTAAAAATGTTGAGCTCAGTATGGAAAAACAACAAAAAAGGAGAGAGACCTCTTTGGAGGAAGTTATGAAAAAAATCCCAGAAACACAACTCTGAACTTGGCTGCCCTGCCTGGTGCCCAAAATAGCTGCAGGAACCATGGGGAGCAGAGCTACAGAGAGTGAGCAGTGCCTTCTGCTGAAGGGTGAGGAGCAAAGGTTGGCAGGAGGAGAAGGATGCCACATCCCCTGGCAAGGACTCACTGGTGTTGATAAAAATGTGCAGGGGAGTGACAGGAGGATGGAGCCAGGCTCTGCCCGGGGATGTCCTTGCAGCCCACAGAGCCAGCAAGAGAAGTGTGACCGGCAGGGTGAGGGAGGGGACTCTGCCTTCTTGCAAGAAGGATATGGACTTATTTTTTTGTTACTGTCTATTTCCATGGAGTGATCTCAGCAAAATCCAGAGGCACCTGTGGGAAATTCCCTTCTGACCTAAATCACATTTCCTGAAACAAAAGCACAGCGATGAGAAAGCTCCAAACATCTCCAATTCCCACCTTGGCTTTCGTTCTGCAAGCCATGCTCTGCAGAGTGCAGTCTTTGCTTCCATCCTGTTCCATGATGTAACTGAGTCATCCCTGCATGCTCACCTGTATTTTCTTGCCAGCAACCACCTCTGGCTGGGTCCAAGGTGCAGCTGACAGGCACCAGTAAGAGCAATGCCAGTTTAGGTGCCCTTCCATCAGCTGCATAAACACCAGGAGTGCTAGCAGCAGAGGGACACTCAGCCTGACCATGGTTGGAAGCCCTGTAGGTACAGGCTACAAATGCAACTGCTTCCCAGGGTCAATCCCACCAAACACAGGGTTGAGAAGTTACCAAGCTGCTGCAAGGGCTTGTCCTGGAGCTGCCATCATCTATTGCCAGCCTGCTTTTGGTTGGGTTGTCCTGGAGCTGTCATCATCTATTGCCAACCTGCTTTTGGTTGGGTTGTCCTGGAGCTGGCATCATCTATTGCAAACCTGCTTTTTGAAGGCTCTGCTGTTGGTTGGGTTGTCCTGGAGCTGGCATCATCTATTGCCAACCCGCTTTTGGTTGGGTTGTCCTGGAGCTGGCATCATCTATTGCCAACCTGCTTTTTGAAGGCTCTGCTGTTGGTTGGGTTGTCCTGGAGCTGGCATCATCTATTGCCAACCTGCTTTTAGTTGGCTCGTCCTGGAGTAGGCATCATCTATTACCAACTTGCTTTTTGAAGGCTCTGCTTTTGGTTGGGTTGTCCTGGAACTGGCATCATCTATTGCTAATCTTCTTTTTAAAAGGTCTGCTTTTGGTTTCTGGCAGAGTAACTACTTTTAAAAATTTATATGTATATCTATCTCCATATCTATATTTATGTCTATCTCCATATCTATATTTATATCTACCTCCATGTTTATATTTATATCTATATTGATAAATACAGATATTGTTAACCTTGTGACTGAGGAAAGTGCATCTCCTGCCACAGACCATCTCTACAGGTACTACAAGTCAAAGCCCTGGAGATTCTTTTTTAAGCATCAAGCACTTTGCCTTTCATCTCTGGACATTTTGTATAGGTAAATAACCTCTGAAATAGGTTTATGAGTAACTTTGATGCAGAGGGCAACAAGCAGAGGAACTGGGCTGAGGAAACCAGGGACTGTGGATGTGCTGCAGGACCTCTCTGTTCATGGAAAGTATCTTCCATGAAAATGGAACTGCCCCTTGGGATTTCAGGACCTTGTTTAAATGGGTGATCATAGAATCACAGATTTGTCAAGGCTGGGAAAGGACCTCAAGGATCATTCAGCTCCAACCACTTTGCCACGAGCGGGGACACCTCACACTAGGTCAGGTTGCTCAGAGCCCCATCCAGCCTGGCCTTAAACACTTCCAGAGATGAGGCTTCTACCACCTCCCTGGGCAACCTGCTCTAGTGTCTCATCACCCTGATGGTGAAGAACTTCTTCCTAACATCCAATCTGAATCTACCCACTTCTAGTTTTGCCCCAAGTGTCCCCACTTTGAGCTTTGCAGGATGCACCTGCATGGGGAATACCATGGTGGAAAGAGACCTTGGAGAGGAGGTTGCCCACTTAGGCCACACATTAAAATTATGATCTCAACATCAAGCTGGAGGCATCCCAAGGGTTTGTTCTTTTATCTGTCTGGTGCTATTCTGCCTCCATCTTTGGAGACATCCAAATCCACCTGGGTGTGTTCCTGTGTGACCTTCTTTCGGCCAGCCTGACTTGGCAGGGCTGTTGGACTTCAGATGTTGCTTCTAGCTTCTACCATTCTGTCATTTTGATGCTTGTTGCTCCTTGATATTGTCCAAGGGATTCGGTACCTGGACAGTCTGACTTAATCCTTGTTAGAGGATCCTCCTTAATCCTTCATTCTCTTTTCCAGAGAGTGAGGATGCCAGAAATGGAGGAGAGGAACTACTTTGCAGAATTTCCAGCAGTTTTCCAGCCTGACTTGCAGGTCAGTGGACATCTGCCCCCATAAGAGGCCACTGGTGATGATGGGGGACATCTGCTCAGCTGGTGTCACAAGGAGCAGCCAGCACTCGAACTAGGTCCTGAAGTACTCGTGGTTTGGTAGGTCACCAAGACTTTGGTTTGAGACAGCAGACTCCTGGCAATGAGCTTTAGGAGAAGCAGATGTGGCTGTGTGGACCTCCTTGAGCAGTGCTGGTAAGGAGCTTGTCCATCTGCCCACTTGTGGGGCTGGTCCCATGTGCTGGAGAGGATGCATGTATGAAATGGAGCCTTTCTTCCACCAGCTAAACCACCATGAATGAGCTTCTGTGCATCTGCTAAAGATGCTTTTGATGCAACCTAGCATCTGATTGGCTTTCTGGTCCTGAGCTTGGACTTCTCCATCCATCATCTCAGCGTTTCACAGAATCACTGAGGCTGGAACAGACCTCTGAGATCACCAAGTCCAGCCTGTGACCTAACACCACCACATCAGCTAGACCATGCCACCAAGTGCCACAGACAATCTGTCCTTAAAGACCTCCAGGGATGGTGACTCCACTACCTCCCTGGGCAGTCCATCCCAGTCCCTAAGCACCTTTCCCTAGGGAAGTGCTTCCTAACATCCAACCCAACCCTCCGCTGGCACAGCTTCAGACCATGCCCTCTTGTCCTGTCAAGTTGCCTGACAGCAGAGCCTGAACCCCACCTGACTGCAGCTTCCTTTTAGGTAGTTGTAGAGAGTGATAAGGTCTCCTCTAAGTCTCCTCTTCTCCAGGCTGAACACCCACAGCTCCCTCAGCCTCTCCCCGTATGTTTTGTTATGAAATAAGGACAGACCTTGGGATCCTGATGATGCTTTTTCCCTTACTGAGCACTGATTCATTACAACACTTGAATGAATCCTTGCTGACATGATTAAAAAAGCAGAGAGGCCACTGCTGAGCTCCTTTGGTTTGGGCAGCATGGCTGAGTCAGGCAGCAGAGAGGCTCAGGGTTTGCAAGGCTGCAACATGATCAGTCAGATCTTGTGGTCGTGAAGATCAGTCCATCAGATCTGGCACAGAGCTTTTGATGACACTCCTAGGAGGGGTTGTTCTGAGGCCAAGACCTCTCTCTGCAGATGCTGTGCAGACCACAGAGACTCCTGCCATTGGATGCCAGGTTTGCCTCTGGTTCTGCTTCCTGCATCAGATAACAGAGATGCTGTGTGCTTCAAAAGCCCAAAAGGGAAGGTTCAGCTGTGGTCCTGAGCTTGGACAGTGCTGCCAGGGATTGTGGCTGTGGAGAGATGCAGCTCCAGGTGGGATAGGGGCTTTGGGAGCCACCATCTCCATCCCTTTGTCTCTGCCACCCTCTTGGTATTTTGTGAGGAGAAGCTTGGTTGGTATGAGGGTGCAGGAGCCCTGCAGCAGGCTGCTCACAGAGGCTGTGGAGTCTCCTTCTTTGCAGACACTACAATCCCCCCTGGCCATTGTGATCCTGGGCAAGCTGCTGGGGGTGCCCTGCTTTAGCAAGGAGGTCAGACTGGCTGATCTCCAGAGGTCACTTCCAACCCTCACCATGCTGGGATTCTGGGATGACTGGAGGCTGCACCCTGTTAATTAGGTCAGCTGGGGAAAAATCAGACAGAAGCTGGACCTTATCCCCATGACAGAGCCATCTCCTGAGTCTTCAGTGACACAGAACTATCATGGAATGCCATCATGGAATCATGGAATGGATTGAGTTGGAGGGGACCTCAAGGATCATCCAATTCCAGCCCCCCTGCCATGGGCAGGGACACCTCACACTGGATCAGGTTGCTCAGAGCCCCATCCAGCCTGGCCTTAAACACTTCCAGGGATGGGACTGCCACCACCGCCCTGAGCAACCTGCTCCTATGTCTCACCACCCTCATGGATGATGAGATCTGTCCAGGCTTTTGAATATTACCTGGGGTCATGAAGACAGCAGATCTCAGGCAGTTAAAGCACCTTGAGAGAGGTGAGGGTCATAGGAAGTTATTTTCCATGGTGAGCTGGCTAGGATGGAAAGGGTAAACCTTTGGCTGGCAGAGACTGTGCCAAGGACTCGAGACAACAGCCTGCTCAGTCCCCATCCCTGGAAGGGTTTCAAACCCATGGAGATGCGGTGCTGAGGGCCGTGGGTTAGCAGTGACCTGGCAGTGCTGGGTTAACAGCTGGGCTTGGTGATCTGAAAGGTCTCTCCCTACCAGAATGATTCTATGGCTCCTGCAGCTGTTGGCGAAGGGCTACAATAGTTCTAGGCTCCCTGATCAAAGTTTTCGTCTTCCAGTTGGACTGCAAGGAGAGAATGTTTGCCTTGGAAGTGACTTCAGGGTAGGAGTGTTAGAGAAATGTGGTTCTGCATCTTTACTTCTTGCCATGCTGAAGCCTTTGGTGGGGCAAGACCCAGCTGCCCAGCTCACGTGGGGTGGCTTGCAGCTAGAGGAAGGTGACAGCACATTCCTGCTGCTGGGGAATGCAGGCAGAATGAGGTTGTGAGATGGGAGGGTGGTTGGCAGGGTGTGGGCAGAGATGCCCAAGGCTGCTCTGGTGACACTGTTTGGAAAAGAGATTTAGAGAGCATACCAAGGGTAACACCCTGCCAGCTGTCCTGAGCTGGCCTCCAGGGTCACAACCCTGCTGGCAGGGCTCTGCTGTGAGGCCAGGCTGGCAGAGTTGGGCTTGTTCAGCCTGGAGAAGAGAAGGCTCCAGGGAGACCTTCTGGTGGCCTCGCAGTGCTTCAAGAGGCTGATCAGAAAGCTGAGGACAGAGTTTTGAGCAGGGCCTGTTGTGCCAGGACAAGGGGTGATGACTTGAACTGCAAAGGGGAGATTCAGACTGGGTATGAGGAAGAAATTCTTTCTACTTGGGATGGTGAGAGCCTGTGCCAGGTTGCCCAGAGAAGTGAGAGCTGCCCCATCCCTGGGACTATTACAAGTCAGGTTGTTTGAAGCTCTGAGCAAGCTGCTGTGGCTGCAGATGTCCTTGCTGAGTGCAGGGAGGTTGGACTGCATGACCTGCAAAGGTCCATTCCCATGCCAACTGTAGTATGAGTCTCTTCTCAGCTAGTGCAGAAACACAGCAACATCCAACTTGTTCACTTTGTCCCTTTGCTTACAGTGCTTCACACCTGGTATGTACCCAGAAGAGATGTGGGCTGAAGACAAGGCTGGGAAACCTCCCTCCTGGAAGCAGAGATGAGGCTCTCAGGAAGCAGCAGTTGATGGCCTGCAGACCCAGCAGCTCAGTCCATGGTTGGGTGATGACCACAGGAAAGCTGTCACCATCCAGCAGCTGACATGACAAGAGGACACCTCAGGGAAACTTGGAAGAAGGCAGCTGAGTTACTTCTGACTCTTGAATTCAGGTTCTCAGCCAAGTGCTTTACAACTTTGATCTGCTGGAGAGCAGCCCTGTGGAGAAGGACCTGGGAGTGCTGATGAAGAACATCCATGGGCAGCANAATGTTTATAAATATCTGAGGCCTGGGGGTTGGGGGGGGGGACGGACAGGCTCTGCTCACTGCTGCCTGGGATAGGACAAGGAGCAATGGATGGAAGCTGCAGCACAGGAGGTTCCAGCTCAACACAAGGGGCAACTTCTTGCCTGGAAGGGTCCCAGAGCCCTGGCACAGGCTGCTCAGAGAGGCTGTGGAGTCTCCTTCTCTGGAGCCTTTCAAGGCCTGTCTGGATATGTTCCTGTGTGCCCTGAGCTAGACTGTCTGGTCCTGCTCTGGCAGGGGGGTTGGACTGGATGCTCTCTTTGGGTCCTTTCCAACCCCTGGCATCCTGTGAGCCTGTGAAGTGCTAAAGACAAAGATCTGGATCTTGGCATTTCCTGAGCACTCTGCAGCGGGAACCTGGCCCCTGCCTGCTCTATGGAGGAGCCTCAGGAATGCTGTCATGCTGGGTATGAGTTGTTAGGCCACTTCCAGAGAAGTGGATCCATTTCAGTGGAACCTGGCAGTGGCTTCGCCCTTGGCTGTGTTGTGATGGGGATGAGGAACAGTTTCCACCTCGCCTCGGCTCACTGCCGGAGGTTCTGACCTTGCTCATCCATCTGATACTGCTTGATTGATTTTCACTGATGTGCATAAAACCATGGAATTGCTTTGGTTGGAAGAAACCTCCCAGATCATTGAGTCCAACCATCAACCCAACGACCCAACATGGCTATTAAACTATGTCCCCAAGTGCCATAGCCACAGGTTTCTTGAACATGGCCACAGGTTTCTTGGACACCTCCAGGGATGGGGACTCCACCCCCCGCCCCAGGCAGCCTGTACCAATCCCTGAC